>JAUZND010002277.1:0-34020 GCA_034780555.1 Coelogynopora nodosa
CTCACCAATATGCCCAGGACACTTGACAACCTCACCAAGATGCCCAGGACACTTGACAACCTCACCAAGATACCCAGGACACTTGACAACCGCACAAAGATGCCCAGGACACTTGACAACCTCACCAGGATGCCCAGGACACTTGACAACCTCACCAGGATGACCAGGACACTTGACAACCTCACCAGGATGCCCAGGGGACACTTGACAACCTCACCAAGATGCCCAGAACACTTGACAACCTCACCAAGATGCCCAGGACATTTGACAACCTCACCAAGATGTCCAGGACACTTTACAACCTCACCAAGATGCCCAGGACACTTGACAACCTCATCAAGATGCCCAGAACACTTGACAACCTCACCAAGATACCCAGGACACTTGACAACCTCACCAAGATGCCCAGGACACTTGACAACCGCACAAAGATGCCCAGGGGACACTTGACAATCTCACCAAGATACCCAGGACACTTGACAACCTCACCAAGATGCCCAGTACACTTGACAACCTCACCAGCATTCCCAGGACATCCACTAAAACGAGGTCAGTTGACAGACCTACACACATATCGACAAGTAAGCTGTATATTAACGATAAAACACAACAACAAGCAGTCGAGAAGGCAGCCTTCTCCTCTCACATGTAGGACGACTTGTGGAGACCCTCCTTGATGCGCCGCTCAGTCGCCCTGACCGAGTCGGTGACCAGGTTGCGTCGGCCGTTGTAGAGGGAGGACTGGTCTAGCCAATCAGAGCGCGGGGCGAAAAGGCGCAACTTGCGCAGTGAGTGGAGCAGTGGCAGGGCGGCGTGACCGGCGCTGTGGCACACCTGGGTGGACATCGGGGCGGTTCACAACACCAACGTTGAGGTCAGTATCGAGGAAGATTACTGATCAAATAATATTGATGCGGAGCTTAATAATAAAGACAATTCAACAAAAAATGTAATCAGATAATTTCTCTTGAGGCATATGCACATCAAATGCGACGCCACGAATCTAAGTTGAAATTATTCAACTTTTTCTGCGATGCCGCGAGACGAAATGAATATTTAAATGCAAATAGATTATAAATAATGTAGAAACATCAAAAATGTCAAGCGTCGAGCTTGGTGGGCATAGGCTTAAGGCGTTGAAATTATATATATTATTTTCAGTAGACTTTTATTATAGACAAGTTTTTATCGAGTATAGTTTACTCTGTATTTAGTGTAGATAATTGAGTATTTGTTGAAACTAAACAATTGTTACAATAAAAAGGAATAAAAGTAATCAAAATTAACAATTTATATCAAGAATGATACATTCGGATATAAATAATTCACTTCTGTAGCCTGTTTCATAGAATAAATAGTAACAAGATGTTGAAAGCTGTGAATAATTACCCGAAAAGTCACCGGCTAATTAGTTTTGGGTTTCATACCAACTTGTTGCAACAAGTATTCATATAAATAGACTCATCGAGTGGTCGTCAATAGATTCAACATGTCTATTCATATTTTTAGTTGGTTATAGACATTTATATAAATAAATAATAAATATAATATACATGTATATAATTTGTAGATAATGGTATCTAAGCGCGTTTGTCGGCAAAGTTATTGTATTTTATAATATGTGATAGATATTCACACAATCGCCTTCACTTATAGATATAGAAATACGTGAATACAATCACCTTCATTCATAAATATAGTTTTTGAATGGTTAATAGAAATGTAGGCGGCAATTGCGACAAAGTTTATTTATACTCGGTATAGGTATCTTATATATTTCACTGTCTTAAGTTCCTACAGTAACTTAACAGAACATTATACTTAATAATGTATATATTTCAGTCAAAGAAATTTTTTTCTTTTTTGGTGTATATAGTGACATTGTAACACCATGAAAATCAGTTGGATGAACAAGATAGTGTCCAATTCTGGTAGATAGTAATTCCACCTTCTCTCTCGACAAACGGAACCTATCATTAAAGTTACCTAAACGATTAAAATTTATTCTTTCGCGGAAAATTCTCCTTTAACGACCTGCAACATTTCCACCTTCTTCTAAAAATTATATGTCATTATCACTATCAAATAAAAGAATATCCATGCTTAATAATGATTAAAATTCACTAGTTTATGAAAGTTTATACAAATTAATGATACACTTGTTGTTATTTGTAAATATTTAGCTAGGGAATTTCAGCATATCATATAAATCGATTGCTTGTTAGTGAAACTGTGAAATCAACACAACAAGTGACTCATTTTTTCTATTGTGAAATTTTCCACCTTACTTATTGTTACAAGTTAGAGTATGAAACTCAAATTAAATTTTTACTTGGTAACTTGTTGTCACTTGTTGTGATATGAAACAGGCTACAGATTATTTATTAAAATAGTTTTGCTTGTTTATTATGAAATTGATTCAAACAAAGATTCATTTAAATTAATTTAAAAAAATTATATTTAACAAAAACAAATGAGAGATTAAGTGGTAGGCCTACTTAATGTGACTATGCCAACATACAAAAGTATTATACATCAATTCAAATAGTAAAATTATTGATTATTTCATCAATATTAACTAAAACATAATATTATTCAAATACATAATTTCCCATAGAGTTGACCTAAAAATAACATTTAAATTGTCATTCAATCATAAGTCATAAATAAGATATTAATGAAAATTTTAATAATAAACTATGTATACTACACAAATAGTATTATTGTATTAAATAAATAGTCTTGGTTTAATAATAACATATTCGTTTTGTTTTATCTTTCTAGAGTTTGGTCCTCAATGTTTTTATTACTTAAAACAATCTGCATATTATTATAAAATGTTGATACATTATTTGGCAGTAGCTTGAATAACTTCTGATTAAACATTATATTAAAAATATATATTTTGTGGTGTTAAGGAACGAAATGTAATGTGATCATTTACAATTACATAGTAATAAGCTAAGATGACTGAATCACACATTTCTGTCCCACCAACAAACGACCAGAGAAGTGAAGAGAGTTGGACAACACAAGCCAACTCACAAGTTGGAACATTTCCTCGTAGAGGTTGTTAGAGAGACCGTCGCAGGTGACCGTCATCAAACAGAGCAATCGAAGCGCCTCGGAAACGTGGTAGGATTGACCGGTCGATATGCTGAAAGTGACGTGAAGAACGAAAATAAGAAAAATGATGTTAACTGAAGTGATGGTATCTCAAGGGAAGAATCAGAGACCAACATAAACGGACATACAGTAATACGGTCCACTATCACCAATACAACTTACAAATAATATGATACATATGTATTGTATGTCACGTATGTCTTGCTTGAATTTCTAAATATTTTCATCTGAAATTTACTAATATAAAAACCTCTCCTGCATTAATACGAATCCGTGCGTCAATTCTAAAAACGATTTTAAAAATCAATACAAAATTTTAATTTGGTCATCTTTATCGATTGGATATTTTTCATTACTGTGTACAGATTTGACTATATTTACACTTATTTGTGATTATAACATGATGTCCTTGTTATGTTCTATCTTGATATATAAAAGTAAAACCCAGTGTAGCCAACGAAATACATTATTAACAAGATGCTCAACTATCCTCAAAATCAGTTAGCAAAAGCATTCTATTCTAGTTCTGGCTTACACACGCAGTTAACTGCAGCACACAGCTGCAGAAAAACGGAAGAATTGCGTCATATTAACCTCTCACACTCCATCCCCTTTGAGAACGCGAAAACAGTCTCTCTCTAATTGAATGATAAAAAAACATTGATCTTTTATTGCTTTTACTTAATTATTAAATTAAAAAGTTGCTGATTAAAAAAAAAATTCAGGAAATATATTTTTTTAAATTACCTGAAAAAGGGTGTATCGGTTAATTTTTTATTGAATTTGAATATATTATATCGTAATAGTGATGTGAATTGGTAAATAAGAACAAGCATAACAAAACTATACCTTAAATATGTGAATGCAAAGAAGCGTGCTTAGCCAGACTCAGACAAGAGAGAAAGTGGAGGCTAGCCGGACGGTAACCCACCTGAATGACATCCATGGTGGTCTTGAGTGGCCCGCGTCCCCTAGTGAAGTCCGTCATCTCCATCATGATCATGCACATCCGCTTCGCGACCACCACCATGTCGTTGGCCGAGTCGTCCCACTTGGCCATCTCGCGCATGAACTGCTTCTTCTCCTCGAAGAAGCCGGCCATCTCCTGCATCAACACCTGCTTCTGCTCAGGCGGCAGGTTGCGCATGAGGGAGCGCTCCGAGCGGCCTCCGCCCTCCTCCCGCTCCTCCACCATGTTCTCCTGGGCGCCTGTGTGTGTGTAGCGATGTGGCAGTGAGGGTCGGACAATTAGAGAGTTGAGAGTGGCTGTGCGACATGCATGCGGACGTTGGTGTGCGTGAGAATAACTACAGACGTGTGACTTACGTACAAAACTAGTATTATCTTCCGAAAATTAGAAATATAACTTAACGAAATATAAATATAATTTCAACCATTAAATCGATTTGTTATTCTGCTTTGGAACTCAAATTATATTATATATAACGGAGATAATGGATTTTGAACTAATTATTTCAATTGTAACATTTGTGAAAACTATTTATTCTGAATGATAATTTACAAATTGGGATTTAATTATTGACCACTCATGAAAAATACAATATAAGAGAATGAATATAGCAATATAGATATTAATAAATGATTAAATATTCCGAGAAAATAACGGAAATAACTCAATTATATACATAGTATGTTGACGACTGAAATTTCGATTTTTTAATAAATAAAATCTTTTTTTATGTGTGGGGTTTTTATTCATCAGCACAAAAATTAAAAGAAAACATTACGAAATAATAATTATAAAATGAGATATTATTATTCAACTTCTGGAGGTTAAACTAATGACAAGGGCAGAATAAAGTGTAACGTGTAACAATAATTGCGTCATAATATAAAATGTTTCAATATAGTGCAATTTTAACAGATTATAAAATAATCAAAATAAAAGAAGTTCAAGTGTTCTCTTGGAGCATCTTAATAAGAAATAACTTACAAAAGATCGGTGATGCTGAAAGTTAATTTGAATTAGTAAAATTAGCACAAACATATTACACAGGCCTTAACTACTTCGAAATTAAACCTCTTTGTAGTTAAAAAACTCTGTTTTATAGTTTATTAGAGAAGTGAAGACTGGACGGGAGAACGGATCACCGTTCGTATAGAGCTACAGACCGATTTCAAAGTTGAGTATTATTTATTGATTGAAAACAGGCTGTAGCTGTCGACTTCACCTCTCTTCTAAAATATAGTTCAAGATTATATTTCGATGTAACGCAGAACAAAAATTTAGCTTTAATAGTGAAAAATGGATGAGGAAAGAACTAATATAATCAATCTTATAATAAACATGCAGATACCATTTTTTTAATAATATATTTTTATTGTATTTCATTATATATCGTAATGCCGTCAAAAAAGTTATGATTCTTTGTTTTATAACTTCATGAGATACAATTATATACAGATGTAAATATATAATCAGAGACAATGATATAAGAAGTGTAAGAAAACGAAACCAACCAATGTTTAAATGAAAAGAAATCGATTGTAATAAATCAAATTAACAATTCAGACTAATCCGTAGACTATACGAATTGATAAATTAAAAATTAGAATAATTACACATAAAAAACTGGCCATGAACAAATCATTTAAACGAAACACCTCCATCAACAAAAAAAAACATTACACGGAAGCATAGAAATATAAGTGTAGGTAGAAGCGACATGGCTATTCTGGCTCACTGCATAGTGAGGGAAATCCCAATGACTAGGAAGATTATAAATTTCAAAACTGTATAGACATACAGTACATTACTTTTTATTAAAAATATATGTTTATAACATTGCGATAATAATCCAACTACGCAACATGTTATCTTAAATCCATCAAAATTATTCATTTCATATATTATCATATCGCAGATCTGTACAAGATATTTGTTATAGCCTGTCAGATTGTGCAGATTTTTACGTTTTTAATGATGTACATATATTATTATTTCATGTTAATTTGTAAGAGCACGGTGTGTTTTAAAAACAGTTGTCTTAACATTTGTAGCATTGCTTTTCAACAAAAAAAATTGCTTTTCAGTCATTGGAAATCCTTTCAACTATATGCACAGAAAAGCGATGAGTCACTGCGTGCATACCACTTCTACCTATTTATATTTCTATGCACGGAAGGAAGTGGAACCAGATTGGTGCAGCATCAATATTTGACATGATAAAAAGAGTGACATGACAATGAGAAAGAGACACAGACAGAGCCTATATAACGGTTCGAACAGTATAAATTGCTTGACAACAGGAAGATATAACACACATCCGATAAAGAAAAAGTATAATGATAACTGCGTATACTTTAAAAATTAAATTACAAAAGCGAAACCTTTCCAAGATACTACTAGAAAACCATATCCGAGAATTGAAATATCCGTGAAGTGTTGTTGCGAAAGGATTCATCCTTTGTAACTTAGAATTTATAATAGTAAAAGTATCATGTGCCTAATTTCCAGATAACAAGAGAAGCATATAGGCTGATTTGAAGTGAACATAAAGACAAGTATACGTTTACTCAGAACTGAAATGAACAAGCTTTTATAGGTATATCAACATATAATAGAAAAAGGTTTCTTTTACCAAGACGGGGTTCATAGTATGTTGTCACGGGCTCTTGGTAAGCTGGAATTATTATGCGGAAAAATAAACGACGATGGCTTTATAGTTAGTTGCATTATTAATACGATGTAATATAAGCGTTGTATTTTGTTATAACTATGATATGATTAGATAAATAAATAAATTATACGCTTAATATCGAGATTGGATATATCACATTAAAATTGTACTAATGAATACGAAAAATCAAAACTGATATAGACGAAACAATATTTATAAGTAGGATAGACTACATAATATAAGACATGCGCATACGGTCTAATACGTTAGGAGAATATTCATTATTTCATAAAAATAATAATATATACATGCATCTAGCGGATTAATTCCTGATTATTAATTCAGATTAAAACACATTTATAGATTCATCTTAAGTAAAACTCCTTACATTATCATATACTCACAATAATTTGCGGCAGGAGAAATGATTTGTTATCTAACATAAAATTTAGAGTCTATAATATAATGATATATTGCTAAATAATAATACTCGAGGTAAATGAATTTCACATGTAAAAGCTTCACAGTAACAAATTAAATAGAATATTTATAATAAAGTTATGCAACCTGAATTTTGAACATTTCATTGGTCGTAACTTATTGATCCGGGGAAAATGCATAAAAATAAATTATATATCACCCTTTTAAACTTTCTATTAAAGCAATATATTACCGAAAAAAAATTTTTGTTCACTTTTTATCGGTTGGCCAGCAATATTTGATCATAAGAAACAAATGAAGTTGTTTGTCAAAAGTAAAAACTCTAATAATACACGAAAAAAGATATATAATACTATAACGATAAAATGTAATGAATTGAACAATTATTTAAATTCTTCCCGTTTTGACATCTCCATGTTTTTATCTTTTACCTCTGATCCTAATATTAAAAGCCTTCTTTGCCCCAGGCGCCTTCTCCTCATTTTAAACCTTTATAATCTTTTATGTAATTACTTTTTAGTTGGTTTATTGGTTATCCACTTATTCTCGTGTTTGGTTTTGTTACCTATTTAATTTCAATGATCAATTTGATTGTTTCTTGGAAATATTGATTGTAATTAGGTATCCATTTTGATACTTGAACAACAATATTGACGTTATTATAATTGCCATAGTTATTATTTTCTGCTGGTAAAGCCTGACAGGCGAAAAGTTCCAGGATTTTTTAAAATTATGAATACATTTTTCCATGACACAGTTTAGTATTTTTTTGTTGTGTGTCTGTGAACTTTTACTTTAATAAAAAATAAATTCCGAGAGAAGACTCTCGCCAGATATTCAAAATAATGTCAACCTTATTCAAATAATGCAAACCCTGAATACATTAACTATGTTGTGTTATTCTATCTACATTACCAAGAAACTAGGAATGTAATCTATATAAAGAGCAGAGAGCACTGAATCAGTTATAACCTGCCAACTGACGTATTAAATCGTAAAAGTTCTGTTATTAGCATCACTGTGCAATCTCAACGTTAACAACAGTCGACCATGCCGTCCATCAACAGTATCAAATATGTTCCATGACTTGATACAAAATATGTAGAAGTGATTGATCACCATCAAACTGGTACTCAAATAAGGAATGCAGTCGGAAGTGATAGGTATGCTATTATACATTATGTAAGTAAAGTAAATAAGTAAAAGTGTATGAATATAAAACTAACACAAATAATTAAGGTAATACTATAGTTTAGTCAATGTACAAATATTAGAGTGAAAGCAGACATTATGAAGCAGAGAATGTGTTATTAGCGCAAAGAAGAAAGGCCCCATAAATTATGTTTAAGATTTTATGAACCTTCCACATCAGGAAGTAGCCAACAACAATATTAAATTCCTTATTTTCGTAAATTGTTTTACATGGGTAAGCAATTAATTTCTAGATATACCCTCATCATGATAAATATATCGCAAATTCTTCTAACTCCAATTCTTTTTAGATGTTAGCTACATTAAACTTGATTATATTATCATCAAAATAATTATAAATTGTCTAAAATAATAAACACACAAATTTAAAGCTGTCATTTATAATTAAAAAATAAACTAACTGCATATTTCGTGTATACTACATTGACCTTATAGAACAAAATATTTATTGATCCTCATGTTAATTCCTTAGAATATTTAATCTAATAAAATCACAAAATATGCCACTTTCAGATGGTAAAGAAAACACGTAACTTAATATTATATCAACACTGATTTCTTAGTTTCCCAGTCGACACAAAGAACTACCTATAGTCGAAAATATTATTCTATAACGAGGCAAAACTATATATATAAAAAATACCCCATACAAAGCAAATGATTAATTAAGTGTGAAGTGACCGCGGTGCTGATCGTGATTTCACGCCAAAGCTGAAATACTTTTTTATGATTGATTATAGAAACAGAAGAAGCAAGGAATGAGGAAGATAGTAAGAGCGCCGTTCTCCGAATTAGGAAGGCTGGCATCACCAGGAGTTTGGTTTGTTTTTGATTTAGTTAGGAAGCTCAAACTTCAGAGAAACTCACGATTTTTAACCGAGAATTAATTCAATAAAATAAATTAGACACTTTATAGAAATAGTGAACCAAACAATAGATTACTTATTGTTGTTTAGACTAAATTTTGTAAACAAAAAGAATTTCCGAATTCCAGTTTTAAATTATATTTTTATATTTAATAAAATTCAAGAAAAAGAAGCAGGAAGGATTCTGCTTATTTGTTAAATAGAGTTGATGCGAAGTAGATTATTGAATTTAGGGAACCAAACCCCTCGCAACACAGAGTAACTCAATCAATATTAGGAGGCAGCGAGAGCAGGAGGGAAGCGAGAGGTTATTCAATTGTATTGGATTTCCCTTCTTTACCTTCATCGACTTCATCCTCATCCGAATCCTGAAAGGACTCTCGACCGCCGGCCTTTACTAGAGTTAGGAAGAGTGATGGAGGGTAGCAGACAGGCAACAGTTACATGCTGTGGTGTTGTGTGGGGTAGACACAGACACTTTGTGGGGTACATGCAAGACTGGGAGAGGGGCTATACTTGGTCTGTGGTTAAACTGGTGTAGGTCACGAGCAATTAAATACTAACATTTGAATCATACATAAATCATTTAGTAATAATTGCGATTCTCAAAACAAAACTAAATCATCAAACATAGTAATGTCGGTCTATGCCTAGTATTTCTTGTAATATTTTAAGGCGTCTTCATCAACCTTTGTCTTCATCCAAGTTTATGCATTCAACTATGTATAATTTACAATTTAGACTTTTCTACATATTAATGCTGCTACATGTTATATAAGTAGCAAAGTAGAACAGAACAGAACAGAACGGAAAATATAATAATATAAAATAAATAATGCTAAAAGCTTTAATTGTTGTCCTCTTTATTATAGCTTACCGTCAAATTCAAAATTAACATGTGTTACACATTAAACCGATACACAGTAATTAAATAATGCTCCATAAAATGAAGGCATAAATAAATGAAGCAGTCTGTAAAACAGTTGTATATTTTTTTGGTATAAAACTTGGTAAACAATGTAATCGTTTCTGGTTGATAACCTCGACAGTGATAAACATTTAATACAATCAAATAAGGTGTAACCGGAAGAAAAATAACGACTTTTAAAACACGAACTGTCGAACAGTAAAATATTTTACTGCGCGTTTATTATTATGCGCTATCTCTCTGTAACATAAAAAACAGAGATATAAGAATGTAAAAATTAAATTAGTTTTGGATTCTATCGACTCTGGTGTAAAACTATTGCAATGACAGTTATATATAAGGTTACTAGGAAATAATATAACGAAATAAACCTTAACACATAAGGTATTATTATTAAACCGTAAATATTTATAAATGAAAAATTCGTGTAACATTCCTACATTTAGAATACTAAAATAAAGACACCTTTAGACCCAAATGATACGAGTTAGGGTAATCATAAATCGCTCTATACAATAATGATCAGTGACAATCAAACTGACACATTATAAGGGATGGAATACACTGTAAATAGAATTTACACAAGTTTAACATGAACTACAAAACACAACCGTGGTGCCCACAAAAAGTGGGGAACACAACAACAACAAAAAAAAACCTCAGACACCATCTAATTTAAACTTATGACCATTACACATATTCTATAGGCCACTGTAGGGCCGGAGTGAACAGAAACTGCTATAGTCTCCGCAGAGAAGAACAGCAGCATGCACAAGACTCCACTCACGTCGGTCCTCGTAAGGCTCGGCGTACTCGCTCTCGTAGCCGTCCTGGTCCCGCTCGAAGACCACAGCTCGGCGCACATCACGCACCCCCTCGTACACCCGATGGGCCGAGGAGACGAAGGAGGGGTCGTCGATACGGGCGCCCGACCTGTCGTAGCCCAGCGCGTTCACCACGTCCGTCACTTGCCGGGCGAAGTTGGGTACAATCTGGAGTCGAGAGGATGAGGTAGCAGCCGATGTTGTGACGTGCAGGGTTCCCGAGACTACTCTCGTTTGAAGTTCAATACTGGGTATTTTAGCAGGTGTAATCTTTGTCATACAAATAGTTAGTAATATTCTTTGACAATAATACAAGAAAATGACGTAATGGTAATATTAAGTTATTATTATTATTCTCTTAAAATTAAAGTGTTTTAATGGTTATCAGGGAACTATGCTCGTAACAAATATAATATGGTCAAGACTAAATGGTCAGTATGGTCAAATCTAAAAGACTCTAGCGCCACCCTATCTCAAAGATAAAATTCAACATCAGCTGCTGTCCACTGCTTTTAGAGTTGAGTAGTGGGTGGGACTCTGTCCTGTCTTTCTCTTGTTGATCTTATCAAATCGATTTGATTGATTGCCAATCTGAGCGTTCATTAATTTTTTCATGAATAAATGTCAGAAAGAACTCTTCAGGTATTTTTTACGATTTATATATTTAGTTTTAGTTTTCAAGAATAGAGAATACATCCGACGAATGATAATATTAATAAGTATAATAGGAATTTGGAATATTAATTATTTCAATTTTTTGGTTAATAAAATAAACGACAAAAATAATATTTTGTATATGAAAATTAATTTTAAATACGATATACTATATAACATAATACATCACTTTTCCTAATATTCTACCATTTCATTACTGATCATTTTAACAAAGACATACATGTAACTATAGAGCTCTATGTACACATCGCAGGACTAAAAGGTCAGTTCTATAACTTACTGTGATTCCTTTAATGGGCGGAAACTGTCTACTTTCCACAAGACTAAATGTGCAACAAGGAGAGCCAGCCATACCACAGGCTGTACAGGTTTGTATAGATATAATTGGATTTAGAGTGTTGCTGTATTTTGTAGTGATCGTAAATATACTTTTAGATAAATCAATTAGAAATAAAAAGAAGGAATATATTATATATTGAATCAATGTGTGAAAAAATGAATGACATAAATGTAATGTTTTATTGATTATATTATTGTTTTGTAATGATATTTTAAAATTATATCTATTTGAATATAATTGTATTGATTATTTTAATGTCTTTATTGTATTTATGTTCAAATAGTAGTTTTTGAAATTGTATTATATAGTGAATTTGTGTATTCAGATATATTAAGTAATATGTTAAATTATATTAGGATTCATAATTGAATTGAATCTAAGGATACTGCATGTAACTTAGCAAAATTATGATATAAAAGACTTTGATGTGTAATAACAACTAACCAAAATAATAACAACGATACAACTTTGATTTATACTATATACTTTGCCGGCAAAGAAAAGTTTTATTTTTTTATTTCTTAAAATTTAAGACTGGTTTCAATTACACAGGCCGGCCCGGCCGGCCCGGCCGAACCCACCTGATCCCGGAGGACGACCACCGCGTCCATCACCCGGTCCACATACTCCCCTCTCCTGAAGTTGGCCATCTCCGCCGACACCACCTCACAGAGTCGGCCCGACCTCCCCCGGATCACGCCCGCCGTCTGGTCCACAGTGGCCGCCTGGCCAGCCCGCATCGCCTCAATGCAGAGCTCGACGTCCTCGAGAATGTGCCGCTCCGAGACGGAGAGGAAGTCGCCGATGTTGGTGATGTCGTCCACCGCCTCTGTCAGAGTGCGCACGGTCAGGGTCCAGATGTCCTCGAACACGTCCATGTTCTCCTGGGCGACCTGGATTGGGTGAAGAGGAGGATGATGGAAGTAAACCACGGACTGACCAATCACACTACGTTATGTGTCAGAATGTTCGACAGTAGTAGGAGATATGTCGACTCTGGACCATACCCCTCCCAAGTAGCGTAGGTTGGGGTGGGGGGCGTAGGGGGGGTATGGTTCAGAGTCGACATATCTCCTACTACTCCCGACCTTGAAACCGGGTGACTCACCTTGGACTCGGGTCTGGCGCAGAGAACGCGGGCGGCATTGATGACCTGGGGACATAGTTGGTCCAGCTGGCTGGTGGCTAGACGCACCAGTTTGGCGCCCTCCTCGTTGGGGGTCATGGAGGAGGCCAGATTGGCCACTTCGATCAGCTTGTTGGCGTGCTCGTTAAACACGATCGACAGTGACTCGACCTGTGTGGTGGGTGGGGGTTCTTAGTCTGGAGATACGGTACCATGTTCGGGGTTCGGAGGTGCAAATACAGGCTGAGGCATCTTGTTGAAGCCTAGTATTCAAATAGCTTAATAAACTAGTTCAGGCGTTTTAAGTACTATAAACAAGCAAATTTAGTTTGTTTTGGATAGCGTAAATAGTTGATTGTATGGTGTTTTACAGATAGGCTATGCATAATATTTTCAAACGACCTCAAGGTGTAAAATAATCTCCAGTTTAGTTTTTTATATATTATTAATGTAAACGAATAAATAATAAGATAACAAACAGTCCCAAAAAGTTGTTTGAAACTGTTATTTAGAAATATGAGGACGGATGACTTTTTCAATAAGTGTACAACTTTGATGATAAGTAATTTTGCCCCCCAAAAAAACAGTTTGAATTATGGGAGGGCTAAAAGTACAATTTGTGCGCGTTATCTACAATAGTACACTACTTAAAATCATTATAACTTTTTTGTATAAAAGCGCAACACAATATAAATGCTCGTGACATTCTTTCATCCGTTACACTGCAACTAATGGGTGTATAGAAATCATAGAAATTACACAACCATCACCTAAAAAAAACTAAAAAGCAACTCAACAAAACTAACTAAACTGATAATTATAAATCGGAGACCAGCCAGCCACCTGAGCCTCCTTGCCCTCCCGGGCGGCATCCACGAGCATATGCAGCGGTGCACCGGCATCAATGAAACAGTCGGAGATGTGGTCGATCACCGACTTGGCCAGGTGTTGGCGCAGGTCGGACGTTCGCGCCAACATCTGCTGCATCGCTTCCCGCAGGGCGTCACTGGGTTCACGTCTTCCTGCCTGTTGGGTGGGTGGGGGGGCACTTGCATGGGCACTTGCATGGGGGGTAGAGGGAGGGAGGGTGAGGGCGGACAGACTACTGGAGAGGGAGGAGACAGAAGCAACATAACAGACGAGAGACAAGTACGATAGAGAGCAGGGAGTAAAGAGAGTAATGAATACAAAGAAAAGGACCGAGAGAATGTGAAAGAGAAAGAGTAGATGCAATCGAGAGAAGATAGAGAAATAGAAATTCAGAGACGGTTTAAATCCAACTCGTGAACCAATCTAGTTCAACATTTAAAATGAACACTGTTGGTATATGAGAAAATAATATTTTCTTCTAACATATCCAACAGCTTGCGTAAAGATGTCTGCTGACCCTACATCAGCAGATTAGTAAATTATAGAATGATCTGTGTACCATAATTATAAACATAAAGTAGATTATAACGTTAGAAGTGCCACAAATAATTTTTGATTCGCATCTAGTGGTTTCCTAACTAACAAATAGTATTTAAAAAAATAGGTATACTATGTTTGTCCTCCTAATTAGGTATAGTACATTGATCTATTTACTATTATTTCGGTTCTTAAACATAATTCATTTATCCAATATTCGTTCATTTAGGAGGCCTTCTTATGATTTTTAATTTGATATATCCTCAAGAAATATACGTTATGTTCATGTTTCCATCGCGCGGTAACTCAGTTTAACAAAGTGCTATGGTATGATTAATAAAAGGAACAATATATTAGAAAATTATCATTATTAACATATAAATAGGTTGTCAAACAAATTCTCGAGCCCTTACATTGCGTGCATACTCATCAAGAAGGTTCTGAAGGGCATATTTAGCATTGTCACACTCGGCGAAGATCTGATCACGCCTTTCCGGCCGCGTGCACGGCGAGTTTGCGAGAAGCCGCGAGTTTGTGATGATGTTCTCCAGATGTTCCTCCAGAATGGGTCTCACTCGCTTCCCATCGTAGGTCGTCGGGTCCAGCAGTAGCAGGTTCTTTTGACATGAGAAAAAAGATAACATTTATGCTCGTCTGGTGCATCAAACAAAATAATCCATTTATATTAAAGCAAAATTAACAACAAACAGTAATCTAATATGAAATAAGAACTAGCTAAGCAGGGTGGTAAAATATACTGCATACGTCAAACGTTGATAAACGACATTACTAATGTTATGTTTGACAAAAGGTTCGCATTTTGACTTTTTCAATATAATTTAAATATTGTAAATACACAATTAAAAAAGGTATGTGTGTGCATATTTCCCATTTTAGGTTATATAATATTATATACTATAAAATTTCGCATAAGTAAGTAAAAATGTTAAGGATAAAGTTCTTCATACATTTGAATACTTGGATTCTAAAAGAATATACGTGAAGACCCTAAAAGCATTTCTAAACATTTTTGAAAATTGAGTTTCCAAGATTACTTCCTGACATATTTGGAAAACATGCACACTTTTTTCTACTAGATCACAGCATTCAAAAAAAAATTTTTTTTCATTACAAAAAAATTCCAGACTAATTCCACACTTTTATCAACATTTTCCCAACTTTTCCAGATGTTTCCAGGTCACCTAAAAATTCCAGACTTTTTCAGACAGCGTACAAACCCTGTCTAACTATGCCATAAGGTAGGGCTAGGCTATATAGGGTTACAATTGTCAATTATGCATTACATAATAAGATATAAGACCAATTAAATAACAAAATGTTACCATAACAAAATGTCACCAATAGAGATCTTTTTAAATGAGTTTAAAAGTATTATTATTAACAGAAAACTATATTAATAAAATTAACTTAATAGCAGTTAGACTTAAGTAATAACAGTTTAATTAAATAAATAAAGTGGCTAAATATTTACTGCACCTTGTATTTTTTTAACTTAGTTTTTTTTTAAATTGTTGAATTAAAGATTACCAATAATAGTTATTATTCATTGACATTATCACACAATAATATGTATAGACAATCATTTATTCAATTGCACCTTTTAGTAATATTTTATTGTTACTCTTGGAGTTGGTGATGTTTTGTCATGCCCCTTGATGACATTTTATCATGTTATCCATAGGCATAAGTTATAGTTATAAGGTTAGAATCAGTCAGTATAATCTCCAAAAAAATAGATAATGCAGTCTATGCCTATGGAATTTGGGGGTGACCACTCTTTTGAAATCTATGAATTACCTTAAGTCACTGTCTTCTCATTTCTACATTTGGTGGAAACATTTAAATTTGCCATATCAGAGACAGAAGGAAATATCTATGCATCAAAAAATTAATAAATGAGAGAATAGCATGCAATTCAACAAGTTTTGTAGGAAAATATTTGCTAATATGGAATGGAATAAATTTATATTTTAGTAAAATGAATAAAAATGCATATTATCTATAATTACCATTACTGCTGCTTGATGAAGAATACACTTTTATTCTAATTTTTCTAACTCTCTTGTTAGGCATATTCAATTATTCCATTGGGATGAAAAAGTTATATATTAAAAGTATATATTTATATAATTATTACATATATTATTATATTTTTAATATATACATTACAAATTATATATTATTATTATTAAAACATAATGTAGTCATCCCCCTGATTCTTTGGGCATATTGTATGTGAATATTTTAATTTTCTTGCATAAATCGTTTATCATTAACTTAAACAATAATATTTTTAAGCACGCGAACCAACGGGGCGAGTAGATGCACAAATATTTTAAATCTTAAAAGTATCGCAAAGCAATAAATAAAAATCATATCAGTTGGACAATACAAAAATTACACTTATCAAAAAGTGTGATCACTTATCAATCACACAAAAAGCAATCCAAGTAGAAGTAATGTTATATCAATTAAAAGCATGAAATAGTAAACAAGCAATTTTACTCATAAACACTTAAACGGGTATATGTGCTGTTTTATTCCATCCATGTACATATAATAAGTCAAAATAAATGAATAAAATCATGTCTGCAAATTGAAAATCCTTGTTTATCGAATTTGTGATTTTTTGTAATCACAGAGAATACCACAACAAATAAACTTTCAAACGTTTAATTGTCAATAATTGTATGTTTTTTAGTCGCATGCAGTTTATAATTGCCAGTAAAGGACCAGAAAGTTTTTATGCATTGAATAAATACTTACCATTAAAAAACTTGTGTATCTGTCTTTGATAAATATATACCTTATATATTAAAGCTAGACCTTTTATCTTGTATCTTGCCTAATCTTGTAAACTATCTTGCAAGATCTTGTTTAATCTAACATGCTCTTGCAAGATTGGTAGACTAGTGTATGTTATGATGGAATACAAAATTGCCTGTAATAATCCTAATTTTCCCAATATTCCTGATATCCAATATACACATCAAACAGACTTCACATATGATATACTAGTAGTTCAAATGATCAACCTCAAGAGGGAACCCCTTACTAATAGTACGCAATTGGTAACAAGTTTACTCGGATTAACCCAGCCATTATGGGCACAAACTTAGCAAATAATTTATAATCATATTTTATAATTATAAAATGATATTGGCTAATATTGAACTCGGACTAGTTTTAATTGGAACCTGATAGAAACTTTGAAATCAGAGGGTAATACAGACTCTTTAACATTTGGGAAGAAATACTAGACTCTATTTGACCTATCTGAAGACTTATGGCATATTTTAACAGCACAATATGAAGCCCGTGCAAACGAACAATGAAATAGAGGATTACATAAACGCTGCGGTATAGACGCAATGAAATATTTTTTTGTATTTATAGCCAGTGTTAAAGCATGACGTAAATAAATCACAATAGTATATAATTTAGCTCAAATAGTTTAAAAGCATATTATATTAGTTATGCTTTTAGTAAGCCTAATGTACTTAGACGTTTACTGATAATATACTTAATATTAAGTCAACTAATAGAAACCTATTCCCAATCAGCACCTCTCAAATAACACGGAGACAGGGTGTTTTACCCCTAGCATGACAGAATTATTACCCTACACCGAGCTGTTTCAATTAGAAGATAAACATGACCGTACAATTTAGTTTAAATGTACTGAAAACCTTCCTTTAACTTTTAGTCCGTGGACAAATTTTGTAGGGTTTGCTCCGTATAGAAAGGGATAAAATGGCTAACATATATGCACAATATATACAATAATTCTTGAACAATACAAACAATTGAATTGATTGTTTTTGCATCCGTTTCCAGATCACAAGATCTATAATAGTTCTGTATATTTTAATTATTATACTATACTTATACCATTGCTAGTTTTATTATTTTAAATTATTTTATAAATTATATTATTTTAAATTGATGGTTATTTTTTCTATTAATTTTATTATTCAAAAGTTAAATGTATATATTTTACGATAAACATTTTTTTTCTATTAATATTGCAAATTTTAACTCCAAATATCATCGGAAAAAGTAAGAAAACCAAGTCCCGGGGGGGGGTTAAAAGTATTTTAGCCAATATGTTAAAAAAAATCAGGGTCCTACATATTTACATCGTTCAATCAAAAACTTAATTTCTTTGTAGATAAAATTGGTAAACCCCCCCCCCCCCCCCCTCTCCACGGACGAAAAGTAAATAACTGATTGATAACAATTGTGGAAGATGCAGAAAAACGGTCGAGTACATAATAACACAAGGTATTAAATTCAGAATAAAAAATAATGGAAGGAATAATAATTTAATAAGTAGCATAGATACAATCGTGGCAGATAAAACGAAATGGCAAAACATCCTGGAAAGTAACCAGATCAAGCAAGTTTATGGAGGATTAATTAGTCTTTTCATCTATGAGGTAATAATTAATGTCACAATAGAACAAGAATACGACAACGAAATGTTTTTTAACTGAGGACATAATTTATAGGATGCACGACCTAATGTACAATTTCACAATCAAAACGCCAAATAAAAGGACAAATAAGTTTGTTGGTGAATTACTAGAATAGATAATAAGAATGGATCCAAAATATAATAACAATAAAAATGATCTTTATCTGAAATACTTGTATACAGATATTAAAATACAGACACGAAGAGCAAACTTTTAAAATTGATTCGTGATACTTTCTAAAAACATATGTAAAAATATTTTAAATGCTTCTTAGTAAATGCTTAGTTAACAGACTCGTTAGTAAACGTCTTTATTCTTATCTCCAGTACTCTAATTGACAAAGACCAGCTTAAATAATATTAAGTAGAGTAAAATTAACGAAAATATGAAATCATCATAACAGTAAACATTTCCTTTTAGGTAAAACAGGTGATTAAATACGAGAAGTCAAACTTGGTGAAGCTTGTAATAGAGATAGAATAAAGAAATAACATTGATAACAATGTGCACCATTCACAATCTGTATGTAGCCAGTAAGTGTTCATAAGCAAAAGAAAACCGACAAACACTTACCAAAAGCCACTTTACCAGTCTTAAAGGATTCTTATTCAGTAAGAACGTGTATGGATGGATAGACATTTCACTTGCCAAGATCTAAACATCGCGCGACTACTGGCTTTTGTTTGCCATGAGCAGCGGCATTGGCATAGGATTTATCGCGACCTGAGGATCTTCGAATACGTTTACTTGGTGACATTATCTCGGTGTCGCCTGAAATGGGAACATCAATGATCATGATTCAGAAAGATTTTTCCTTAATTTAATTACTTATTTGAATATTTAATTCGTGATGGTTTTGGAGAAGTTTGACACAACACTATACCTGTTTACGGTCAATTACGTTCGCTTGACGCTTTACTACCTTTTGTGAGTTATTCCGACAATCAATTTCGTAAGCTTACGAAAATTATTGCCTCTCCCCCTTTAAAATTCCTGGATCCGCCACTGTACATCAGTGTACCAATTACACATGTACATACGTTTTTAAGAGAAAATTAGTACAAAATATTGAACTCAATAAGAATATATATTACCAAAGAAGCAAATGCATATAGTATATTATCTTCATTTTCCAAAACAACACTATCAAAATTAAGTAAAATTACTGCTATTTTTAAAAAGAAAATATTAGAAAATTAATTCATCATGTTTTAACCGCTTTATCAGTGATTTGAAGACACAGGCAGCATTCTCAGTAGTATTGAGGAAAGTGGAATACAGTAGGAGTTTGTGAACGGCATGACCATCGATGAGTAGCACTGGCACATTATATTGATTTATCCGCGACAAGAAACACAAAGTTCTTTGAAAAAAGAAGAGGCATGTCTAAATTGTCATCTGACGATGGAAGACCGTGCCACACACTTATCGCAATAACGACAGTGAAGTTGGAACTCTTTCTTTTGACTAACCCTTTTGAAATGACGATCACAGTTATGCTTGATTTACAGTAACGTTGCTTGAGCATTTATTCTGACGATTTCTATCGTTGTCTCTTTGAGCTCATCCGCGACTGTATTCACAACAAGCAACTTAGTCCGGCAAAGTTGACATTGTTTTGGAGTCCAGTTTTTTTTTTAAATATTTATGATATATGGGTATAGTATTTCTCAAACCTGCATGATGTCATTGTGTCACACTTGAGGTTTTTACACAAAACGTGTCTACCATTACTGATTTGTCATACACAAATAATTTTAGTGTATACCCACACATTTAGAGGGCCTAACTATCCAATAAATGAATTCAATAAACAAAAATGTTTTTACATATTTAATACGAAAAATTGATAAATAATGCTAAATCGATTAGATTTAATTAATTAAAACATTATTACGATGTGGTATCTTTAGTCCACCCTTAGATTGCATAGAAGGCATATGACATAGATTACTACTTTGCTGTATAAGAGTAAGGTGAGGTAGGGTACTTTGAAAAGTCAACCTACAACACTGAACACAACATTAGGAATTACTCTAGAGAATTCCAAAGAACTGTTGCAAAACTTCTATACGTTTAGAGTGACATGTTCTTATGATGAAAAAAGGAAATTCATGAAATCTGTCGCACATACTACTTTACAACGTGAATCCTTATCAGTGATCAAGAAAAATGGTGGTCTTGTCCAAACTGTTGCAGATAACTTTTATTATGACGATTATTCCATAAATGGGAAGGTCTCGACACATTCACTAGCAATGCTAGTCAGAGAAAGAAAGAGAGAGAGAGAGAGAGAGAGAGCGTTGGACCTGAAGAGTTAGGTAATAAAGAAAACAAAAATTTGAACGTCTTAGAGCAGAATAAATGAAGGATGACCTAGAGTATGACATCTAACATAAATTTTTCACAGGACTAAAGAAGCCAAGTATGCCGGGCAGTATGGCCAAACGCAATGTACCCCCTTTATCGCTGCTGACTAGAAAGCTAAAGGCTATCTTGAGTAAACAGGCCAAGGAAGATGACAATTCTTCTCTGATATGATACACGATGAAAACTGCCCAGAGTACCATGGATACAACACTAATAAGTGAGAAGAGATCAAGCTGCTTGATGACTTTGCAGCCATATGACAGATCCCCAAGCAGATAATAGTTACAAACTACATCACAAGGAAGAAGCTAGTTCCAGGCTATCACGTAATAGAAAAGACAGACAAGCCAAGGTCTACAATAGCACCTGCACATCTGTATCAACTCACTCAATGCAGATGAACGAACACCCTATAGATAGGATAATTAACATCCACTCAGGGAAAATTGTTATAGCAAATGTAAACGTGGATGATGCTGTGGAGATTGGTGAATCGCAAATAAAGCTTCCTGGCCTACTGGTTTTCATGATGCCATTTCAAATAAGGTAGTCACAATGGCAGAAAACAAACGTCATGTAAAAGTTGGTGATGATTCAGTTTTCAACACTGTACTGATATATTCAAAAGTCATGCAGCTGCAGGATATTGAAAGGGAGATCGACAAAAAGAAGCTTTTAATCCATTAACTTTCACCAGTATCATCCTCAATGTTTCTTGAAACTGTTGAAATGAGGCCAGTAACTTCAAAGAGTGAACTAAAGAAAGGTAGAATTATCAAGCAGACAAAAGGACACGTCACACGCACATACCATGGCTTACACAAAGAACAATACAAACCTGTATTATATAGATCCATATTTTAAATACACGACATTTTGCAATGGAAAGGTACACTAGTGTATATGATATTTGACAGGTACAACGACTATAGCACAAAGTCTCTACTAGAATCCAAAGAAGTATAGGTGCAACCAGGAAACACACACTACGACATACTATGATCATTCCTGCAAGGAACGTGATCCGGACATGCACACATAACAGGTTAAGATGAAACGCCCATAGAAATATACTGTAGTGTTATTTTTTTCAGAGATTATATAGCAACTACACATAAGGAAGCTGAGGTCATCATCGTGCAGTGAGCCATGCACAGTATAAGGCGTTTTGGGCACCCGGTAAGTGATAAGCGATGACACAGATGTGTTTGTGATGTTGTTGCGCTTTCAGTTTCTAAAAAATTTAATCATGTAAAATTCTCCATGAAGCCTGTTTGTTATTTTAAGTTGTATACAACAATAACTTTTAAGTGTTACAATGAAATATTCTGTCAAGGGCTTTTTTAAGAGCAAAAACATTATTTTTAACCTTGTTGGCATTATAAAATATTATTTTTGAAAAAATTAATTTACGTGAAATCTGTTTACATAATCTGTATAATCATACCAAAATAACTTCAAAAAGTTCTAAAACAAATATTTAACTGAAGGTTTTTTTTAAATATTTATGAAAATCTTCATATTAACCACTTTTATATAATAAAACATTACATTTTAATCAAATAAAAAATTCTCCACTCCCATTTCCAATCTATGTTATTAGCTCTATTTATTCTGAACAATTGACAACAATCATTTTAAAAAATAATGAGTGTTTTTATTGTAATATTGAAAATTATGTATTTAAAACAAATTAATCATGAGTGCTACTTGAAGTAGTATTATAGTGTTTTAATATTACACAAAGGTACAACAATTAATTGCATGTAAAATATTAGTAGTACAACAATATAATAGTTTGTATAACTATGAAAATGTTACTATGAGCATTATATGTATATCCTGAAAGATAAATACAAATACTAATTAAGCTATCAGGATGGAACTATTTTATTTGAAAATTATTACAAATGTCGATTATTATATATTTGGATAGCTTTCAATAGTCTTTTGCTATATTCTGGGTGAGATATACTTTTCACTTTGTAACGTTCCAACTCTTTTGCAACATCATGAATGATGCTCTGATTCGAAAGATTGTTCCCCCCAATGTCAAGATAGAACACTGCAGACTTTACGGGAGTTATTCTTTTCATTTCTCGTCAGTGTGAGACGTTGCAATGCAAAATTCTATGATGATTTTGTCAATCCTCAAATTCTTCAACATAGTGATGATTTAACTCCAATAGTCAAGCTTCTACCACCACAGGAACTTCATCTTCTCACTGGTCCACTTAACCACATGTACAATTGAAAAAATTGAGATTTCGCATAGTTAGCGAAAATAAACAGAGCCGCAACCATCTAATAACCCTTGGAGTAACCTAACCGCTACTTTGGAATGGGCAATTTTTTTCATGATTATGTTGAATGAGTTTATAATCTGTCCATATCTCTATACACTGGACAAACATCATAAATAAGTAAACATTTTCAGAATTAGAAGAAAAGAAACACACTGCATCCAATTCCACTTTCTGTACAAAATATTACAGATGCAAAAGAAAAACCACAATAAAATTTAAAGTTTATTACAATTAATACAAAATATCCGAGCTTTCACCTTTCATCAAGAAGGCATAATTATTGTGGTTTTTCTTTTGAATTCCTTACAAGTGACCATTACTCGTCTTTATTTATCATTACAGAAGACATTTTTAAAGGAATTAAAGTAATAGACTGATGTAATTATGAATAACGTAAAAAAAAACTTACATGTCTTTGAGACAGGACTAGACTTGATATTTTCCTGTAATACATTCGCCGAACGTTTTGTTGGAGTTCTACTAGTTACGTTGGCGATGTCATTGGTTAACCCACTGTGTAGAATATCAAGCTCCGGACCAGAATGTCTACCAGACTTCCTAGGTGTTAAAAGATATTTCAAAGAACAATTAGTTACGTGGTTTAGTTAGAGTTTAATTAGGGTTTAATTAACACGACGAATTTACTACATAGATTTAGTGCAAAAAATCTCAGGTTTAATGTAAAACTTGCAGAATGTAAACTCGGAATAAGTAATTAAAAATGACTGGAAGTAGTAGCAGCGAAAAATTAAAAATAATATATTTAGAAACATGAAAAATTTTATGATGTCATCGATGACTGAAATAGTTATATTTTAGACCAAATTTAGTTTACAACCATTTAAATATTTTAGCATAGCTTCATCCCTAAGAGGATGGTGCAAGAATCAGGTATGCTCTATTCTAGTTAGAACTACTCTGAAACGTATATGAAAGATAGCAGGTTTTATTTTATTACGGCTGAAATTATATCTTGACAAAAAAAGTTCCAATATTTTTAAAATCCGGAAAATTCTTAAGAAAAGTAATAGTATTATATTCTAACGTAAATTACCGATTGGATTCTATATATCTAAACCTGTTTAGGCACAAATACACATATAATACTTAGTAATCTATTATATTTTTGTACTTTTGACAGTAATTATACAGACAGATGTCCTCATGATGGCATGGGAAATAAAATGTACACAAATGTATAGCAACCATAAATTAGAAAAAGATAATAGTAGGTACAAAGTATTACAAAGAGGTTTCTACTTAAATACTAATATATGAATATAAGTGATGCAATAAAAGTTAAGAAGTGCAGGGTATTGATTAAAATTTACACACGGAATAAAAGTACTTAAAGCAAAATGGTAAACCGTAAAGTTTAAACATTAATTGAATATCATGAATAATGGCTTCATAATATCTGATTATCATGAACATTTTAGACTTTTACTTTTCAAAGTAGCAATAACTACTACTTTGTTCTCTAATTCAACCAAAAAATGCTTTTTTTGACATCAATTAGTATTCTTGATATTTCTTTATACGGACCTGTTTTTAATAATTTTCACAGAATTTCAAATTCACTAATTTTCCTGACTAAAAGAAATAGTTTAGGGTTGGTCGACCTACCTACAATGTATAGTATATTCTATGTTTTAATGCACTCAGAATTGTGATTATGAATAATATTTTTCATTTGGCAAATATATGCGGTAATATTTATAGATGTGTAATTAGTTCTTACACAAAAACAAATGTTTTGGAAATTCGGTAATATGTTATTGTTCGAACAACAGGTCAAATGATAATATTGGTCAACATTTTTAAATAGTTGTAGCTTCCATGGAATTTTTTTCACAATAGTAAAACAGTTAGAACATGACAAAACAAACACAAGTCCATTCTGAAAAGTAGTAAAAAAAATAATAAGTAGTAAACTATCTTTTTTGAACTATTTTGAAAATAGCTTTAAATATTTTGGAATATGTTGAATTTCCGTACGCGAATAATTCATTAGCTTGGCTAAAATAAGCCGCAGTTTCCTTTTTTATTTAATTTCTAAGGTTAAATGTTCTTTCATATATTTGAATAAATATTTATTACATATAAATAAAACACAACAATAATTACACCTCCCTTACACTATTAATGCATGTAATATATACACAATCACTATCTAGTCAGCTACATGCCAACGGATTGACAGTTTAATTTTCGTACTAATTAATCAATGTTTGACTATTTTAATAAAATAATTAAGATTTTTTAATGAACTCAGGCCTCCCACGCTTCTAATTTTTTTTAATATATATAATATGTTGACCACCTTTTTTAGGTTTTTAATAAAAAACATTAAAGGGTTGTTTTGCTTTATATAGAATTTTTTAAATTATTCCCATAACATGAAAAACCAATATTGAACAGATACATCATGTACAGAACAGAGTTAGTTGAATTAGAAACATTCAGTCACACTTTTTAGGTTCGAGATATTGGGCATCCTTTAAGAGATTGTTTGTCAAAGAAAGATGATGGTGCAGGTCTTCTGCAGTACTCACATAAAATTGCAGACATTGTTGTCTTACATCATACCGTTTACTTTCAGAGATAGTCAAAGATACAAAGAGGGTTAATGGTTTTGTACCAATTTCAATAGCATCCAGACGTTTGCGGTTGAATATTCTTTACCACTGAGTGGTTGTTTGGCTCCATCCCGTCCGTGACATATCTTTGAGTTATGCATAAAATGTATATGTGGCTCACTGGCTGCTTGTTGAGCAATTACAAAGACCTCAAAACCATTTGCTGCAGAAGCAATGAAGCTAATATAAACCAATGATACAGGGTCAGTGCAAAGAATATGGAGTATTTTTTTAAGTTTGACTGTTCAGGTAAAAAAACCAAGAAGTAATGTTTGATGTTCTGATACTGTTCTAAAACTCTGAGGTATGCCTTGCGAAGGGAGACTCAAGCCATTTGGATATAATATGCCGAATTGCAAATCGGGGAGCAAGATCCCTAAAAGTTTCCATAAGACAATAGTCTTCTATGCTAGCGGCAGAAAGCCTGAAGAAAAAGCCATATCTGTCATAAACGTATTAATTGGAAAATTGATTGACTTTATTCCTTTACGGAAGTCATTATGTACCCGGTGTACCATTCTGTACACGTTCCCACAGACAATAGATTTTTTGTATCGATTAGCTAACATTGCTTCCAAAGGGTATTTATATTTCTTAATGACGTTTGGGCCATCCATTCCAACATGTAAAAGTAACTCTGGATCTAAACCCATGTCAGTAATTGCTTGTAAACAATGCTGAACTAAATCATTTGAGTTGTAATCCCACACAAATTGCGAAGCACAGTACAAGTCACTACGTGCTTTGCTTCTTTTGTCCAAAACTGTGCATTAAGCAATATACTGTTTTTTACCTGATATGTTGTAGTTTCGTCTTGAAACTAAAAGGAGATTTATTTAATCCTTGAATCTACTCTTTTTACAGATGGGGAGGAGCTATACCATATTGTATTACATATTACATCTTCGTTTCACCAATTGCATAGTTTTTGTTGTTGCAAAATTTCGTAATCTGGAAACTGTTCTTTTATAAGAAAATTATCCTGTTACACCAGTTTCATACATTGTCATTAATAATGTAAGTTTTAAATTAATTTTTTTTAAATTTGTATAATTTATTTTTTTTGTTTTTATTTGTTATTTTAATTGTTATAGGTTAATTTAAAAAAAAAGGTTTTTTAGGCTGAGTAGGAGGCCTGTGAACTGAATCAGTATGATTCGATCATTCATAAATTACTAAAAATATGAATACTGAGATCAACACACTATTTCGATCTATTATTTTAAAAATAACTGAACATTGGATAATAAACAATTCTACCTACCTTGGAGAAGAAAGTAAAGGTCGATTTCCTACAGTAGCATGTGACCGTGTAATTCGTGAGTCCGGGAAGGCAGACATTGCATTTTCATCATCACAACCAGCGACTGTTGCCCAAGAGCGTGTTTTACTCCGGGATGATTTCTGAACCAACTCCTAATAGAAATATATTAATACAATTTTTTAAGGTTTACTTTACAATATATAAATTTAGAAATAGAGTGCATAAAACCTATACAAGTACTGATTTTTAGTAGTGATTAGACAATTATTTCAAGTCAAAACGAGACCACTTGAATCTAAATATTTGTTAATTCCGATATTAACTAACAACTTATTCTAATAATCTTTATTTAAAAATAAATTTTAACACCATCTTCAAGTTTTATGGGAGTTTTAATTAAGTTTATCAATTTATGAAACTTGAATAAAAATAAAATACAAGCAATTATACATATTGTTATTTCTGGCTAACGAATCCAACTAGAGAGAGATACATCTTACACAATAGGTTATATCAGGGTTGCCGCACACTTTCTTATTTAATTTTTCCTATATAGTTCCGATTTAATTCCACAGTATTATATAGGTTTAAAAAAATGTGCATTACGATCCCAGTTAATTTGTTTTAAATAGAAGCAAAAAGTATTAAAAAATGTATTTATAAAAAACAAATGCAAGCAATAGGTCAATTAGAAATATAAAACAGAAATAACAGACACAATAAACATAATATGTAAGTGTATGAATGAAATATATATTATATTTTTATTATCTAAAATGAATATTTGTTTAGGTTTGTTAGTAATACATATTACAATCTGTATAATTATAAAAAAATTGAAATTTAAATATATTTTTAAAACGAGTATGATAAATTGTGCCTTGTGTTTACACTACGGGCCAAATTCCTCGAATTTTTTTGCTAACAAAATATTTTTTTGTAGAAATAGTTGTCAATGGAGACAAATATATGATAAACTTAAAAACATTTTTGCATATTATGTTCGAGGCGCATTATGGAAATTGATTTTAAATAATGTACAAATATTAATTTTGGTTTGCTTTCATACATTTAAGTATTATATAGTTATTTTTGTTTGCTTTGTATGTAATTATTAAAATAATTTATGAATTGTACTCTATTTTACTCCTGGTGACTGTAAACAGCATCCATTTTTAAATAAAGTTTTCTTAATATATTTAACTCCCAGTTTTAATATTTGTTGATTATGTTCAATTTGAGTCCAATATGTTCAATGTAGATAATTCTATTATTTCAACGTTATACACGCATATTACAAAACTTTAAAATAAATGTCTAAAAATATATATTATTATCCATTATAATTAGAAATTAAGTTGATAAAAAAATTATTATTGAATATTTTCGATAAAACATAGTTTTATGCTTTCAATCTAACATTGATTTGCTTTATTAATAATGTATAGGTATATATCATCTTACTGTTCTTCAAGAGAGCAGAAAGTTATATCTGATGAAAAAATATGGCTATGGTTGAAAAAAGGAAAGCTGTTTTTGTAACAAAGATTTTCAAATAGATGGTAGTGGTACATACCAAATAAAATTCCCCTTTTTATACAAAAATCTGTTGGATAATATGTAATGTAGGAAGAAAAATGATAAACAACAGAAAACGCTGAATTGTACATTTCAGGTTAATGTATCCAAATCAATTATTAACCCAGTAACAAAAGCTACAATTATATGGGCATTTTAAAAATGCAAAAATAACAATTCAGTCTAGGGTAATTCCTCAATTTGTATCCAACTGTTGAAAATTATGTTTCCTGATTTACTCAGGATTTAACATAATCAAGTAATCTTATTTAATTGAATTTGGATTGATACCCCACATAATTTAACGTACTACCAAGCAGCTAAGAAATATAAATTCATATTACAGTATTGAAGTTGGTGTAACTTAACTAGATATTTATGTTCTTATTTTAATGATAATATCGAAACTGATGAGGCCTATTATTTTCATATTAAATATTTGGGCCATGGTAATGCACCAATCATGAAGGATTTAATTCTTGATTGTAATGTTTGAGTGGTCATGTTTTTCTTCAACATTTTCTCTTTTTTCAAGAAAGTAAAGCCCTGAACAATTTTTTTAATAAAAAAATTGCGAACTCCCTTGCTACTATTATTTCAATTGGTTTGTTACAAATTGAAAATGCAATTTACGTGCAGTTAAGAAGTGGACTTTTACCATTAGTAACCTATGACAATCAAGGTTGGTATGATGACTCACAAATATAAGAGAACTATTTTTATACTACTTATACATATTTGCAAGTAGTATATTATTTTAACAAATTCAATTAGTGTCTAATTACATTATAATCTTATTATTTAATAATAAATATTGTTTTTAGACTATAACTTTTGAAATCTACAACTTATGACAACCAAACTTGGTATGATTACTCACCAACATAAGCCAAATCTTTTATACTATTTTTTTGTAAGTAGTATAATATATTATTTTTTTATAAATTGGTTGAAATTTACCGAAGTTATGGACTTTTTAGTAATTTACAGCTGATTAAATCAATATACATTTTAAAATAGTTAGTAGAATGAAATTAAATAGATAGATTTTAGATTAATAAATTTTAAAAAATTTAATCAGTTGAAATTTAAAAGAGTTGTAGATATTTTACCATTGTGATGTGATGTATTATGGCCATATATTGCACGATGATTTTAATGAGGATCCGATTCTGATGTTCACTCAGCTTGTTTTTGCTATTTACAGATTGATCTAAAAGTAATCATTGTGTGTTTTCTAATAATTTCGATGGTCTACTACATGGTTCATTTACAATATGTTATATTTTCTTACATGTTAGGCATGATTTATCTTATTTTTTAATGTATAGAATGTACTTTTGTGATACTAATTGGTTATACAAAACGTACAATTTGAATATTATTTAAAATGTTATATTTGGTTTTTTAAATTTTAGATGGTCTCCTTACACTGGCTGTTTCGTTCTAAATTGTCTTAATTAATTCCGATTGATCATGTAAATGAATTTCCCCTAAATTATCATGAAATGTATTCATTGTGTATGTGTTTTTTTTTAATAATTTCGATCGTCTACGACATGGTTCATTTACAATTTTAAAATGTTTAAATGGTCTCTTACACTGTCTGTTTCGTTCTATATTGTCTTAGTTAATTCCGATTGATCATATAAGTGAATTTTCAAATAATTATTAATTCATAATATTTGGGTCCATCAAGCAAAATCAAACTGAGTGAAGGTCAGAATCCTCATTGAAATCATCGTGCAAATGTATGGCCATAAAAAATCTCAATGGTAAAATGTCTACAACTCTGTCTAATTTCAACTAGTTAAAAAAATAACCACTGACTCATAACTATTCTACTAGTCTCTCTATTTAATTTCATTCTACTAAGTATAATAATATATATATGTATATTGGTTCAATCAGCTGTAAATCACTAAAATATCCATAACTTCGGTAAATTTCAACCAATTAAAAAAAATTAAGCTAGTTCAAAGCCATTCTGAATGTTTTTTAATGCCATTTAATAGTTTACTATATACTTTCAAAAAAAGTAGTATAAAATATTTGGCTTATGTTGCTGAGTCATCATACCAAGTTTGGTTGTCATAAGTTGTATACATCAAAAGTTATAGGCTAAAAACAAAAATTACGTCACGAATTACGTCATTTTTCTTCGAAAATATAAAAAACGGTCTAAAAATAATATTTATAATTAAACAAGATTATAATGTAATTATACACTAATTAAATTTGTTAAGGATATATATATATACTACTTGCAAATATGTATTAGTAGTATAAAAATATTTCTCTTATATTTGTGAATCATCATACCAACTTTGATTGTCATAGATTACTATCCTAAAAAGATATACCCAAATGAAAGATTTCGGTTTATTAATAAACCATTTCTGGGGTGGGGGCCGCATCCACTCTTCCATTAATAACAAACTCTATTGCAGTGTGCAAAAGTACTAAAACAATTATAACCTGAAATTTGTATTACGATTGAATATTGAAATAACATTAAAATATTGTAATAGGTTACCCCAACCCCCGATTTATGCAATTTTTAATGAACGAATAAAATATAAAAATATTCTCATTAATAAGCCAGTAAGGAAGAGATAACAGTAAAAGTATTAAAACTTTTAAAGTTTACAATTGGTTGATTTAATACATTATGTATAAAAACTCAAAACTGATCGAGTACATTATAGGTTATAGATTATATAAGATTATAGGTTGTTCAATATGCCTGTGGTTCAAACATAGAAATAATTTCGTTTGATATTAAGCTTTAGATTTTAAATGTAATGAATTTGTGAGATAATTTTTTTAAAGATTTTGATTGATTGACTTAATAGTAAATTAACTTTAATTAAAAAATAAGCTAAAAAAACCAAAACAGAATCTATAATAAACACAAAACCCTAAATCACGAAAAAAAACTTACAGTAAGTGTGTCTTCGTCCTCCTCAACCTTACATTCCCTCACTTTCATATTATCTGTATGGAAAAGTGGTCGTTCTGTTAAATCAGTAGCGGGAGATCCAGATTGCTGAAAGGTACCACGTTTCCCACTGCTGCGGTGATGATGTGACTGCCTCTCCTCATCGATGATGGGTGAGCTCAGTCCGAGAGGTCTTGACAAAGGCAGGGACATCAGAGGGGTGGCCGACTGCAAGGACTGGCTAAGTCGTTTGTTACGAGCGGTGGCCACAGCATCGGATCGTGCACTGTCAGGAGCTAGAGACCCACGCCGTGAGGACGAAAAACTATCGCTGTCTCGAATATCTGAGATATCTGAGCCTGCCACAGAGACATTCTCACTACGGTATGTCAGTGAGAAGCTGAAGTCAGTAGAAAAACAATAATTTTTAATTTGTGACTTTGTAAAAGTTATAAAACTGATAATGTTGCATCTAATAAATTATCAAGATCTTACTTTAAATCTTGCCAATTATGAAGATGTTTTCTCCATTTCTTTATCATACCATCCCAACCACGGCGGGAAATTTTGTGAAACTTGTTGGGTGTACGTGGATGGTGTTTGTGGCGTTGAGGTTTGGGAATAATTTGAATAAATTCCTTGTAATCTTCCGTCATTTTGCCGATGTCCACATCTTTCTGACGTCTAGTAAGTACCGCAGGATCCGTTTCCATTTGAACCTTAAATAACAAGATGTCAATCTTATTAAGAAGTAATATTATCGACAATAAAAATCGAAGTATTTGCTTAAATTCATAACAATAAAAATGTTAGTCGAAACACGAACTTTTTGGCATGTGTAAAAGGTGATGTGGTAACAATAAATGCATGTTTAAGCTCTCAAGTTGTATGTAAGCATGAAAAGTACAAAATCAGATATTAATTTATAAATAAATTAATATCATAATATTAGGTAAATTAATAATACTAATTTTACATTTGTATAAAATTAAATTGATATTTATGTTTTTACTGGCTTTTATATTAATATTTATTCATCTGAAATTTATATTATTAAATTATGGTTATTGTCATTCCTTATAGTTACGATTTAATTGTTATTTTCACATCTTAATTTTTTGTGTTTTTATTTGTATATTTTTAATATTTTTTAATTGAGATTTTAATATATAATATATATATATCTATAAAAATAATGTTTTCACTGAACATTTTTTAGCATATGATAAAAAATATGAGTATATTCGAGCATGATAAAAAATAGAGTATATTCGAGTACGATAAAAAATCTAGTGTATTCGAGTTTAATATCGAATTTCTAGTTACGTGCATATTGTGTATACAGCTGTGTTGATATTGTATGTAAAATATAAACGTATACGAAAATTGTTTCTGTTCATTTACAGTACACTACACACAACTTTCATATGGATCAATTTTTTTAATTAAAAACGTATAAGTATAATAAAGGAGATAATATCGATACTAACTAATAATAGGGAATTCACATACGGAATTCCGTAAAAAATGGTTTTTAGTATATATATATAAATACATGTCATACTACTTATCAGTAGTAAATAATAGTTATATTTGTTTAAAAATTATACATATTATTTCCAAAAATAATTCCGTAAACATCATAAGGTACATGTTAAAGTATTTTTTATGTTTATTATATTGATGTAATTAACGTAATTTTACACACTTTTTTAAACGTAAGTTTACAGTACACTACACTCAACTTTCATATGGATCAATTTTTTTAATTAAAAACGTATAATAAAGGAGATAATATCGATACTAACTAATAATAGGGAATTCACATACGGAATTC
>JAUZND010002278.1:0-12959 GCA_034780555.1 Coelogynopora nodosa
AAAAATCATTTGGAAATATGTATTTTTTTATTAATAGAAAATGTAATGTATCATAAAACATATCAAACTTAAATACCATACATGAGGATGGTACGCTTTTCTTTATAATGCTGAAGAAAATGATCCTTTTTATAGACTATCTGATTCAGATTTTTTCAAGAATTTAAACTCTCCAAAATGAATAGTGCAATGTTGATTAATATACTATTTCCCCGAATGCCATACCTTAGTGACAAGAGGCAACAACATATCTGCCAATCTCCGCGTTCTGACCTGTCTTCAATGGCTTGGAACAGGCAATTTTACATGGAACCTAAAAAATGTATTGGGATTCTTGAAAGCAACAGCATGGCGTAGTGTTTTTGGGAGTGCATTACAGCAATCACATCAGACAACATGCGACAACAATGGATACAGTGGCCACAGGAAGAAGCAACGAATGTGCACACATCATACTTCAACAACAAATATCGTGCTAGGAGTCGTTGATGGTATGCATATTCCAATCGAGCGACCTTCAAGAGACTCTTTCGAGCAAGCCTACATCAATCGGAAGCATTTCCATTCCAACAATGCACAAATTGTCTGCAGTGTGGACTACACAATCATCACTACGCAGGCATCAGTAATGTGGGAAGTGTCCACAATGCTAGAGTTTGGGATGAAAGTGAAGTCCCAGCTCTAATTCAAAATGAAAGGTTGTCACTGATTGGAGACAGTGCATACCCCTGTTGGTGGTACATTCTGACTCCATATGACGCTCGAATGCGAGACAACCTGAACCAACATCAGCAAACTTTCCAACGATGCCTCCTGGCTGCTCGGCAAAACATTGAGCAAACAATCAGCATTCTAAAGCATCGGTTTGTGATTTTGTGCTGACCAGCACAATATTTGTTGCAAAAAGTCCTGGAAGTCGTACTAGCATACTGTATTCTTCACAACATCTGTCATCACTTCCAGATACCTGTAATTGAGGATGACTTCACCTATCCTCAATTCTGCGATGCCCCGGTCGACAATAATGTAATTGGAAACATTGTGAGACAAAATTACATAGATAGATACATTCAGTAAGGACTTTATATGTTGGTTTTCTACCAAATATTTTTTGAAATTTATAGTATTTTGTTAGTATAAATTATATTGATATATTTATGTACTCTAAATTATTGATGTTTATTCGTTATATTATGGTAAATGTTTCTTTTTATTAAACATAAGTGTATAAATACTAGACTTATAATTTTATAAGTTTTTACTTATGAATGTCGACGTGAAACAAGTTTATAAGCCATAAGTGAAATAGGTAAGAAAAGTATCATAATCCACTTAAGTGAAAAACATAAGTTTAAGGATAAGTATGTGAACGTGAAATAAGTTATAAGTTTCTAGTACTAGAAACTTATAACTTATGCGACGTGAAACAGGCTCCAGTATACATATGAGTTATAAAAAACAACAATAAAACATTGCATATTCTATACAAAACACACCTCAGTCATAATTGTACTTTCGCCACTGGACTAAAAATAGAGCATCGTATCTTCACCGTTGAGCCAGAATAGCTCAATCAAAAGACTGAGCAGTAGGGCAACCACCAAAAAATATAACTATTTTATCGATAAAAAAAGGTTGCACTAATAACTGTAGCTATTTATGTACAAAAAGAAAGGGAAACATTGAATGAAAAATCTACAAAAAGATCAAATAACTCACATATGGTTCTAGTCAGAGAAATTTCAGTGAAATAACCTGATATTATCGGAATTTTCTTCGCGTGAATGTCGTTGGTTTAAGATTCGTTTAATGAAATGTTAGTTTAAATAATTCCTGTTATTAATAATACTGGACGGTTGTGCAGAGGCTGGATGCAACACTATACGATTATGTGCAACAGTGTATTATATACTGACGAGTATATTCAATTTACTTTACGAATTTCACCGCAGTTATTGGGGAAAGTAATGCCCGAGAAGTTCTAACCAATTTATGAAACTATGAAGCATAAATGGATAAAGGTATGTGTATAATAATTGTATACCTTTTTTTTCACATAATTGTTGCAAAAATTTTTAATAATTAAAATAATTCGAGCAATTAATTTTCCATGAAAAGTGATTTTAAAATATATTTAAAACTACTTCACAAAATAGTACGATTCTATTTTTGTTTTTTAACACTATAATAATATATTTAATAATTTACCAAAGTAAATTGTTATTCTTTTTTTTTAAGTAGGAAAAATCAAACTTTCATTAAAAAAGATTTTAATGTAACAATAATATATAATTTTTGTCTATTATATTTGAACATAATAGCAGGTACACTGTTATAGCGAAAATATAACATTTATATATATATATATATTTACTAATGAAACTTAAATAATAAATTCTGTGTGGATAATATACATATTACACGAACATGATACATATTAAAAAATACAATTATTATTAAATAATAAATATGCAATAAAAGAAGGTTTCTAACTGATATAAATTATCATAATTTTATTATAAATGCTATAATATTATCAATAGTATTATTGGCAAAATATACATATATGTTATTATATGTTTAAAATGTTATATTTTCTCATGGCTATGAGTTGGTCATTTTCAATAATACAGAACTTTCAGAAAATTGTCATAGCATATAATTTTATACGTACAATGGTTATTATTGCATTATTTCAAGTATGGGGATTACTATAAAAACTTAAGTCAAACAACTAAATGAACGACAATACTGAATTATACAAACGACAACATAATAGAATAGAAAACCCTCCTGCATGTTGCTATATTTTTAGCAAATCTATTCAACGCTTAAATTATACTCAACGTATCTCCAACGTTGCGTAGGTGCTATTTATATATACATACAATGTAGATTGGGGAATTATTGTATACGTGACGTTAACCTACGTTCACGTGATGTCAAAGACATTGGAGTAACAACAATAATAATATTTAATATCTTGGGACAGCGTTCGTCCCATCCGGGTTTAAAGGGATTAACTTATTAATTATTGTATTAACTTATATATTACGTGTTCCTTTACATTTATTACCTATTACCTTTTTAATTGTTATGAATTATTTAATGTTAATGTAATGATAACTAAATATATAAATATTTAATATATAATTATGCGATTGTAAACAGTTTCAAACTAATATTGTCGCAAAATGAATTTCGATTAATGTTTTAAAATTATCAATTGTATTTTTGTGAGCATTAATTTGATATCATAATAAATGTTTAATAATATTATAAATTAAATTAATGTTCCTTCAAAATAGTTTCTATTGAATAACGAATTTTCAAATTTGAAAAATATTATTATTCACTTAGTAAAATTTTGGAGTGCTATAACCCATATGCGTTATCGCGACATCGCCATACATAATATGCAATAAATATATTATATATAATGCGTATATTTGTATTTTATTTTAATATTAAGTATATCCATTACTGCAAATTTTTCATAATACATCTATTTTAATTAGCGTGAGTGTATATTGTTGAAATTTATGTAGTAGGCTATAACCACTAAAAATCTTTACAATAAGTTACTTTTCCCACCAAATAAATGGTTTCTGGAATCATGATATCTCTCAAGCAAATTTAGGTAGAGAATGTTTTACAGAAATGTTGATATCTGAAAAAACAATAAATTTTTTAATGTAAGTGCCTATCAACAAAACCATAAAAACATTGATTTTTATGTCTATCAGCAAAGATATAAGGAAACTGTTTATCAGGGCAGGATCGAGTGTGTTTCCCCCCTAAATTCCTCCTCAATAAATCATTTCTGCAATAAAATTGCTTTTGGCACGTATGGTAAATGTCCCGTCCTTATGATCCCCCACTATTACTCCATTTACAAAATAATAACCATACAGTAAGACTTCAAAACTGTTCAGACAGTTTATGACCTCTAAATGATATTGAAGTATCATATGAATAAATTGATTTTCGTATCCAGTTATATTTTGAAGATATTTGTTATTATCAGTAAAAGAGTACTTTTATCAATATCATTTTCTACACCTATTGCTATTCAAGTATGCCTGTTCAGTGTTTTTATTTAGATATACTGTTGCTAAACTATTTAGATAGTAACTAGTATGTTCATTAATAACAATGATCCTTCATTTAAATTTTATCAACTTATCCATTCTTTATTTAATCTATAGTAAAATATTTGTATTTTTTTATAAATAATTATAGCATGTTATAATATAAAAAGCACACTTGTTTATTTGTTAAATATATCCAATTAATTTATTATTTATATTATATATATATATAATTATTAATATATTAATTAATATTATGTTTATTATTATTCTAATTTATTATTTATATATTATATGTATATCATTATTAATATATTTATTATTATTATTATTTATTAATTAATGTCTTAGTTCCAATTTAATGACATTACGACATATCGTACTTTCCTTTCGGGCGACAAAGCGTCTGCCTAGGATATGATTAAATTGATTAAAACGTTATAATTATATAAATTAATATTTATTTATTTTATTATTCAAGTTTCAACACATTAATATCGTTAATAGGATAGAAATTATTTTCAACTTATTTTTCACTCATAATAAATTAGAAAATTATAGAAATTACATTTTTAAATGGTGCACAAATAGAAAAATTATATCTAAAAAGTTTGAATCAGATTTTTTTAATAAAAAATTATTTTGCGTATTTTTTATGTTAGGATGTTTATATTTATTAATCATTTTGATTGTTTAATGTAATGTACAAGTTGCATGTATATAAAAATTATGAAAATTAATCATTTTGATTGTTTAATGTAATGTACAAGTTGCATGTATATAAAAATTATGAAAATATAAACTAACTTAATTTAATAACTAAATAGACAAATACTTGTGTAAAACCATACATAAACTTAATTGTATTTATAGATATGTCAGCTGTAATCCAGATCACATGCCTAGGTAATACCTAGATCTTATTATAGTTAATACAGTTTAAAATATCACTGAATCTATAAATAGTTGCTGGGAAAGTATAAATACAAGCTAGTGTTGCGTTGAGATTCTAGTAATGCTATAACATAACATAACATAAACTAACATTTGTTTGTGTTAAAATAATGTTGTCTTCTCTACTTCTAAAAATTATTGGAGAACGATCAGCCAATCATTTTGCGCTCAACGTTAACAAGCCACGAGAATACTATTTTGTACTGTCATCTACACTACAATTGTTTTATGGATCTACTCAAAATGTTGAGATGCGTTTGCTAAAAAATAGACGTCAGTCTTTCACAAACGAATGGCCAAGAAACAAACCAGATTCAGTGGAAATGGCGCAAGCGGGTATGTTTTACACAGGATCTTCCGACACAGTTCGTTGCTTTGCATGTCATCGAAATCTGACACAATGGAAGGCCGATGAAGACCCGTTTACAGAACACCAGCGCCTTCTTCCCAACTGTCCGTACACAAAACTTCTGCGTTACATACGAGGGGAGATACATGACATAGAGTTTGTCAGTTTGGCTCAGATTGCAGAACAAAAATTGAGGAAGATTAGTGAACTCTGTTCAAAAGAGAATTTCCCTTTTAATTTCGTCATACGTCTGGGTCATGACAAAGATCTACTCGTATCTTTGGTGGCGAAAAGGTTTCTCGGTTCTATCGAGGTATCTGATAAAGTGAGTTTTATATAATTTCAAAACATTTATTTATTTATTTAAATTAGGCCAACAAAAATTAATTTATCTGATTATAGCATAACGTATCATTTTAGGCCATCATTTAAAGTATGTTTAGAATCAAACACTTTATTATGACTAACGTGAGTACTTGTTGTATTTCATTCCACATCAGGTATACAATACTCCAAAATCCCTTCTGAAGGACGCATTCGAAGCGTTTGATGCTAATGAGTCAACTGAAAATTCGGACATCATTGAAGGCCTTCATGTTATGTTGTATAATCTTCCAGAACCGGCAAACGTTACGATATCTAATGAACAAGAGATGCACAGTTCGACACCTGCACCATTAACAGAAGCTGAGCGTTTTTATAATGAGAATTTGCAGCTCATATCGCAAAGGCTGTGTCATGTCTGTTTGTCAAAGAAGTCGAATCATGTCATTCTTCCTTGTGGACATTTAGCTCTGTGTGCAGATTGTATTCCAAAAGAAAGTAGTTCTTTAAATGTCTGTCCTGTCTGTAATGTAAGAATTACAAGAATTATTCAAGTTTATAGTTAATTGTAATCATATAAATTAAAACTAAATTATAAAGATAATACTTATATACATATATATAATATACATTTTAAATTTAGAATCTGAACATGTGTATAAGGAACTGGTATAAAAACTGTGCACATCTACATAGCATACGTTTTATCACAGTGTAAGCATTGCATATACATTTACGTACATAATACATATTACATATTTTACATTATACATATTACATATTTTACATTATACATATTACATTTGCATTATCCATATGCATTCACATTATACATATATATATATATATGCATTCACATTATACATATGCATTTACAAAATACATTATATACATTTTATAGACTTGCATATATTTCATGATATGTTCATCACAAAGCAAGAAATTGAATGATATTCCATTATTCAATACAAGTAATAACTTTATTTATTAATTATTTTTTAATAAATATTTATTGCTTAATTGTTTATAATTTGAAAAAAAATCATCTCATTAATTTAATTTTTTTTATAATGTAATTTTTATAAGATTGTAATAATGAACAGAATATTTGCACGTTATCTCATTACATTTTCTAACAATGGAATAATAATTTGACATATGATGTGTTTAAAACTAAAGCGGGAACTGCTGCAGTGTCTTACTCTATCTATATAATGTTCTACTCCATTACACTTTCACAATTTACTGTAGATATGTAAATATCTAAAACACAGTTCATAAAAAAGTATAATCTCGACCACTTTTTCGTATTTGACTTTTTTGCTGTTTTATATACTTTGAAATGTCTACTTTCGAATAAAAAATAACAGGACCATATCTCTTTCGCATTTTTTTCTTTCAAAATCCAAACATTCAATCTGAACTTAAGTTGGTGTAGTCAACCAACAGGAAGATTTTGTAACGGCTTTGTGTAATTAATGTGACAATTGTTATAAGCCAAATATTGCATCACTTCATTGATTATAACTCAACCTAATAACAGTGCTAACTGCAAACAGGATTGGATTGTGAGTAATTATCGGTACTATTATATATGGGGTAATAAAGATCAGGTAATTATGGTAATTAATTATGGTAATTAATTAATCAGATAATTATGTAAAATACTAATGACAAAGTCGGCTTCCTTTCCAGCCATATCTACAATCATATGGTCGATAATGTATTTCGTGTTAACCGATGCCGTTATACACAAAATATAGTCCACACTTACAATGGGGATTTAAAATATATTAGACCAACTTGCTGACAACTTGGTAGGTAATGAATGTGCACTGCATATTCCAACGATATAATAAACTATGTGAATTATATATTATTACACTATATATTTTTATCAATTTTCATTATTTTATGCTTGGAATAGAATAAAATGCATCATTAGCAAGCCAGTTTGAAAGTCAATATGAGTATTCCATGATATATTGAAACATATGTAGATCGCTTCGTAACAAATTGTTCTCTTTTAACCCTTCGTACGTGGACATATTTTGCAGGGTTTGCTACGTGGAGCCTGGAAAAAAACTACTTATCTGATTAAGCTGAAATTTGGTATACAGATACCTCCTAAGACTTCTCAATCTAATTTTATTTTCTAAAAAATGTATAAATTGGTTTCAGTTTTATGACCTGATTATGTTATAAACTCCAGTTAGAAAAACTATATGAAAATAACCACATATGCTATATATTGACCCATATATGCTATAACTGTTGATCAATACAACCCATTGACTTGATTCTTTTTGAATCTGATTCCAAATCGCCAGATCTATATTTGTTGATATATTTTAATAATAATACTACTTATTTAAATAAGCTATAAGTAGTATAAATGCTATTTGAGATTTTTTTTTAATTGCTGGTTATTTTAATAATTAATTTTATTATTCAGGTTAAATGAATATAATCTACGATAAACTTATTTTTTCTAATAATGTTGCAAGTTTTAGCTCCTAATATCATCGGAAAGTGTGAAAACTTAGGGGTGATATAAAATAGTTCAATATAACACAATTTTTTCTGACATGTAAAATATTCCAAATTATATTTGTTATATTTTTTAGTTAGGTAAAAGTATTTTAGCCACTGAGTAACAAAATAAGAGTCATACGTTATATCGTTCAATCAAAAAAATATTTTCTATCATAATTTTTTGTTGCGCACCCCTTTCCAAGTACGAAGGGTTAAATAGGAGTATTGTTTCAATACGTGTATGTGTATATAAAAATAGTTTTCCAGCACACATGTGAAATCATTAAACTACTTTAAATCCAAAACCGTTTTAGATCGAGATGGTCGATTTTTATATGAACGGTCACATATTATAATAGTTTATATGTTATTTTAGTTTATAATTATACTATAATTTTTATTTATATATAGTATATGAATATCATGTAGTATAGTTTTATTGTGTAAGATTTTTATATTTACATAATTATGTATTAATATTTATATGAAAATGTTGAATAATTATAAATAAAATAATAAAGTAACACAAACGTGTATTATTGTGTACAACTGTGTATAATAGTGTACAAATGTGTACAAATGTGTATAATAGTGTACAAATGTGTATAAGTGTGTACAAATGTGTATAATATAATGGTGTACAAATGTGTATAATAGTGTACAAATGTGTATAAGTGTGTACAAATGTGTACAATATAATGGTGTACAAATGTGTATAAGTGTGTACAAATGTGTACAAATGTGTATAATATAATGGTGTACAAATGTGTATAAATGTGTATAATAGTGTACAAATGTGTATAATGGTGTACAAATGTGTATATTTAAACTTAAATCAGTTTTTAACTATATTCCATATTTTCATTCTTATATACCTTTAATTTATATTTATTTTACTTTAATAAAAGTATTAAAGTAATATTTGGTTAAAATAATGCTTTACATGGTAATACATGACGTATTTGTTATGTTAAAATAATGCTTTACATGGTAGTAGTAGGAGATATGTCGACTCTGGACCATACCCTCTTAAAAAAATGTTTCGAAAGTGCACTCTCCTGACCCAATTCCGGCCAATTTCATAAAAAAACATAACGTAGATTCTCCAGATTTTGCTTTGATATAATCACAGTGAGAAAGTAACGGTATTTGGCGTAATAAACGAGCAACTTTGCCGATATATTTTCCATTATATTGTAAACCAAAAATCATGGAAAATTTTGCGTTTTATTCTCCAGAACCCACATTAAAAAGAAATATTCAATAGGTATATTAAAAAAATGTTACATTGAAGAATAAATGTATGAATGAACGCATAGTATTAGTGTTAATTGCTACAAAAAGACAAGCTAAAATGGCTATATTGAACTATTTGTCGACGTACATGGAAATAAATTCTCAAACTGGACATAATCATTTCACTGGTTTCAATTATAGTGCGATTTAATTTTGTGACATTTAACAAATTAACTTCATATCCATTATAATAATTTTTTAATTGTAAAAAGCATAATTTATTTACAAAATGAAAATTTGAAGTGAATTTACCCATATACAAAATTGTTTCTGGAGAAGGAAGGTGAATGAGGGGAGGGAACATTTAACAGTTGGATTCGCTCAATCGAGCTAAACAAATTTTGCAACAGACAGATTTTGACAAAAGTATTTCTTCTGATACACGTTCCTGCAGGGTTTTAACACCTGAGCATAACTTTAAGAGTGATATGCGAAGCTCCATCAAATATAATAAAAAAACAATATTTTCAAAAAGTACTCAAGGTTGTTGATAATAACCAGTATTCATTATATTATGTATTACTTTAGTTAGTATAGCTATGTCAAATTACCTTCAAAATAAAGTCATATTTATTTATATTTAACTCATTTTAACTAAACTTAGTTAAAACTAAAATAAGGATTTTTAAGAAAAATTTACCCGATTTCCGAGCTAATTTTAAATGAAAAATTATCACAAAATACCTTTAATAATGCTATATATAAATCATATGAAAATTACCAAATTATTCTGTTTAATAAATTTTCAATCTATAAATTCTAAATTAAACAATCTCTGAAATATTCCGCAAGGTAACCTTAATGGCTTTATGGCTTGATTGACATTATGTATAAAATCACACGTGAAAAACATTTACAACAAAAAATGTTATTTCATAATTTATTAACTTATTTATCTGATTAATCAATATTATAATTTACTAATCAGGTTAATCTAAATAAATACACTATACAAGCGTGAGACGTCGTCACTTCAAATCAATAATTCAGTCGCATAAAAATATGTTTTTCCTTTGGATATATATACACCTATACTCACAAATATATATACATATAATGCAGTGTATTCATTGTATATGCCCAAAATAGCATATGAATAAAACAATGATAATATCACGGAAAATACGTATATTATACAATCTAAAATATAATGCCAACGATTTTCACAGAAAATTTAAGAAACTCATGCCAAATATAGCGGTAAATTGAAATCTAGCTAAATATAACTGGAAATATAACGCTAGTAGAAGTAAGCTTTCCATGGAGCCGTTCTATCTGCCGTGAATATTTTTAGTGTGTACCTTGCGGATGCGATTCACTTAAACATAGCTATCAACAGGAGGACAGAGGTCACATAGTACCCAACACCACCAAGGTTATACCAGCTCCAGAAGCCATTGTAGAATTAGTCCAGTGTCATTGTAAATCCAATTTCTCAATCTACAGATTTCACCCAGTGATGAAGAATTCTAAATCGGACATTCTAGTATCGTGTATTTTGTTGTTCCTCCATAAATGGATTATTATGTTATTACATCCATTGTGTAAACTAACTAGAGATAATGCCTATAAAAATTTAAACATGCAAATTGTTGCAGTGACTGTTGCGACTGTTGTGACTGTTGCAGTCACTTGTTGCAAAGACTGCAATAGAGACAAATATATATTTTATGGCGGCCATTTTAAAAATTCAAAATGGCAGCCATGGCGGTCTACAAATGTAAACACGTATTTCTAGATTCCACTTATATAACGTGTTATAACGTTTTCGAAAATGTATAAATTTTCTAATCTCCCAAGACTTTGAACAAAAAAAACATAGTGAACTTGATTATTATTAAATGCATTGACTAAACAGTCAATTCATGCAAAATACAAAAAACGTATTATAAATAAATATCATTGTAATATTTATAGTAAATCGGCAAAATATTTAAATATATATAATTAACAATATATATAAAACTACTTCAACTAAACTATTTATACATACAGCAGTGTGAATATTTAACTGGCCACCCCCAAAAAATATGTTTATTTCTAGTTATTTTGACATAAATCGATTTCCTAGTCTACTGACGTAGCTATAATTGCTCTAAGTTTAGTTGGCAGTGTGGTGAAAGGTCTCTGCTTCAATTTGATTGGCTCATTACCTTCGATTATTTCATTGTATGCTAGTACAGACAGTTATGCGCCTGCATGAAATACAGCTAAATCATAGTTAAATATGGTGCGTGTGAGTAAACACCTAAGCGATACTGAACGTTTAAGGATTGTTTTTAAACGGGATGAAGGCTACAATATTAGTGAAATATCAAGGCAACTGAATATCAAAAGGGATACTGTTAGAAACACTCTTCAAACATATGATCTGACAAATTATGTGACTAATGTTTCTGGACAAGGAAGAATAAAAGGAAGCAATGATAGAGACGATCGGGTCCTTATTCGTCTAATGAAAGCAAATCGGCGTATGTCTTCATCAAAATTAGCTGCAGAATGGAGACGTTCAACAGCTGTTGGTTTTAAACCAACAACCGTAAGAAGGCGTTTGATTAAAGCTGGTTATCGTTCTTATACAGCTGTCAAGAAGCCACTGCTATCAGCCAATAATGTCAAGGCACGTTTAACCTGGGCTAAACGAATGCAGCATTGGACTCCAGAAAGATGGAGTAAAGTGTTATTCACCGACGAATCTTCATTTGAAATCTTTAACACTAAGCAACGCGTTATTGTTTGTCGTCGTCCTAACGAAAAGCACCTCATTGAATGCACACGGCCGACTGTTAAGCATGGTGGAGGCCGCGTTATGTTCTGGGGAGGAATTAGTGCACAAGGTGTTTGTCCATTAGTCCAATGTCAAGGCCATGTCAATGCCATTCAATATCAAGAAATACTTAAACAATCGCTGACTCCACAAAATATGATACCATTATTCCCTCCGGAAGGAAAATTCATCCTGGCAGATAGCAACACACCTGTCCATACTGCTGGAAGGGTTAAAGCTTGGATCGGGAGACAGACGTTTGCTCACTTGGCCTGGCCAAGCCAGTCTCCAGACTTAAACCCTTTGGAAAACTTATGGAATATAATTAAAAAAAGATTATCCGACAGTAAGCCGTCATCAAAACCTGACTTAGTTGCTAAAATTAATGAGGTATGGAACTCTGTATCGGTCCTGAAGTGTCAGAAATTGATCAATTCTATGCCATCCAGGTGTCAATTGGTGATTGCCAATAAGGGACTTCCAACCAAATATTGACTTAAATTGTTCATGTTGGTATGTAAAAACTGTTGTAATATTATACTTTATAATTTCATTAAAAGTTATTTGGAGCGATAAATAATGATACATTTCATTGTTTCTTAAAAAAAGCATATTTGGGGGGGGGGGGGGGGGGGGGTGGCCC
>JAUZND010002279.1:0-12959 GCA_034780555.1 Coelogynopora nodosa
AAAGTAAATTATAATGCTATCATTATTTTAAGCATGATAGCATCATTTTAAGCATGATATCATGGTCTTAAGCATGATATGTATGAGTGAACCCTCTGGTCCGCCATAATCCTCTACACTTGTCAATTCACTAATAGAGTAGTTACCATTTTGATATTCCTTTTCTTACGGGGTTCGAAAGTTACAAAATTGGGGCCCAAATACGTAATTTAACCATGTAATTATACGATTTACATAAATTGTATTACAACTAAATATATTTAATCATTAAATTTATCACATTTTCTTTAACGTATACCAGAGTGAATTTTTTTTTAATCGGAGCATTATCAATGAAGATATGGGCAAAAAACATGTATTTAGTCCCATTTTTGCGGCCTTGGACCATGTAAGGATAGAATTTTAAAATATTAATTACTCTATTAGATGCGACATTATGTTTAGTAAATTGGCAAGTAGATAGTAGAGCGCACGAATACTACTGTTAATTGTGAGGACTGAAAACATCATAATTTTATTTCCAATCACCTCCAAAATCGAAAGATCTATCGAACCTATTAAAATCGGAACAAAGAAATCATAGCAACCAAAATAAAATATTTGGGTGGTTAGGGGGAGGGGATTCAGAGTCGACATAACTCTTACTACAGTCCATATATCAGAAACAATCTCATTAAACCATAAACCATTTAAATATACCAGGTAATACCTAATTAGACTTGCAATTAGTTAGAGCACAAGTAATCTCTTTAAATCAGAAATTAGATCATTAGACAATAAACCCTCACGTTAGACTAAAAACTATTTAATAATAAGATCAGAAACAAAGTTATATGTTAGAATTAGTATTAACATACAAATAAATGTAATTCCAACCGGTAAAGGTGTCGGTCGACTATTTGATTCTAACCAACACAAGCTTTTTTATATATTTTACATTACTATTTATATATTAAATGCCTAAATTGTATGCTAAAATATAGTATAAGGAAGTTGCGAGGAAACAAATACTGGTAAATAATTAATAACATTTACACAGGTTCTTTATATAAGAATATCAGAGTGAACTGGAGAACAACCGTTAAGTGTAGTTTCCATGGAGACAATATAAATAACTCCAAGTAAGTCATTGTTTAAAATAGGAAGAAATATCACAACAAAATAGACAGATCAGGAGATAAAAGCCAAATTTTAGTTGCTAATTTTAGCTATAAAATGTGAATCGTTTCTTTAGTACATTCTCAAATAAAGAATTAATTTCTGAAAATACTAAATGGAATAGATGATCCAGCACAAATGATACGTTTATATATATACTAAGTCTTAGAACTACTTACAACAAAAAGCACTCAATCAAATGATAACAACTTTAAATAACTAATTAACTAAAATAGACTAAAAGAATAAAATCAACCACAGCAAATAGAAATTAAAATATAAAAACCTGTATTAGTTTGAGAAAATTAGTAATATTAAAATAGCGTGCTCGTTTTATAATATCTAGGGATTAATTATTTGCAGGACACTTCTAATATGTTAATGTCATCACAATAAATATACATTAATTATTATCCCAATCTATTTTGTAGTTCTCGAGTATAATTTAGAAACAAAATATTTTCTAAAAACATTTTCAGAGATCAAAAATGTAACAATTTAAACTTTGTAATAGATAGATATTCACATTGTTATATTATGATAAAGTAATTATAAAAGACAGTAAAAGTAATGCAAGTAACTATAATTTCATATTAAATTGCACAAAACAAACAAAATATTTTTTATAATTGGTATTTTTATTTTTTTAAAGTTTAGTCAATTATTTTGTTATTATCACTTTATTTCGAATCAAACTTTTTTTATAGAAGACACATAATTTGTCTATTAAATGGATTATTATTTAATTAAACGATTTCTACAGTGCAGGATAGTAATGAGATAAGTCAGGGATTCGGAGCTATTTTTGCCACTGATTTCCAGGACTTTGCGAGCCATTACTGATATGTCTTCTAAAACTATATCATTAATGTTGAAAAATACATACTACACACACTAGTCACCCACCGGGATCCGTGGAGTTGTGCCCGATCTGTACCTTCCTCAGCTCGCCCACGAAAGGACAGGTAACCGTGAAGTAGTCCGACTGGCCCTGGCGGAAGGCCAACTTGTGCGTGTGCGAATGAAGGAGGGGCAGTTCCCGCGACCTCCCTAGCTCCCCGAAGAGCGCGATGAAGACAGGGGCCCGTGTACTGGCGCCAAGCCGTGCGCCCGTCTCCACCACCATCTGATAGTCGCCAGTTGCGGCGTCGTCGGCCATTAGCTGGCTCACCTGGGTCATAACAAATCGATCGGTTGTGTCATGATACAAGAGTATTTGTAAAGTGTCACTCTTCTCCTTCTGGGGAGTATTTGTGTCATTAAAAGATAGTCCAAAAATGTTCTACACAGTTCAAAGTGACTGTCATTAGCTTCTACAGTTTAAGAGTAAACATTTTAAAAAGTGTAGGTTTTGGATGGTTTTTGTTCTATAAAATTAATTATAATATTTTCAATACAGTTATACTTCAAATCTACAGATTTCAGATTTTATTTGAGATTTTATATTTGTGAAATTATCAATATAATGTACAATACATATTTTTCGTACTGAGGCAAAGGTGTGGGTATTACCGAATACATATTTACAGGGTTCCCACGCATTATCTCATATAAAATTCAATAGTTTTTTAATAATCAATATATACCAAGCTTAAACTTTCTCGTGTAAACGGTACTTAATATGTTGACAATTAACTGCACAAAAAAATTACATAATGATCATTTCGAGAGATTTTTTTAAATATGTTGAATTAATATCACTTTCAATTTAATTAATCTGATTTATAGATTAAGACATTTTTACATCATAGTAAAAAATAAGTTAATTTTTATAGAGCCTCACTGTATGGGTCGCCCTATCATCACGTGGTATTATAGTCCATGGGTTCTTCGATAGTACAGTGACATCAGAATTCCATTTAGCAATGCTGCAAAATGTATTTTGACATAGACTAGAGAACACAGAAATGTGAACTTCTTATAACAGGATTATGCCCCACTGCATTATGATAAACTTGTCCAAGACTGGATAGATATGAAATTTCTGGATCGGGGTATTGGGCGACCTGGTCAAAAGGTCACCATGACTTGACACCACCACATTTTTTTCTGCGGAATGTAATGAAGGATTAAGGCTATTCACAGAATCCCATAAACATTGACTATTTGAAACGGATCATAATAGAACAATTCGCCTCTACTGATATTGAAATCTTGAAACACTTAGAATCATTTTGTTACAGTTAATTATACATGTTATTTAGTGTGTGGTATATATTCAATAGTATTTAGAGATTTATTATTAATCATTGTGCATTGGTTATGTTGTACTAATTGTTAATCAAAATACATGTTTTAGTTTAGGGAATCAGACTTGACTTTTGGATCACACTTTTGAAGATGTTGGAGCGTTCCCCTAAAAGAGTAAAAATATATAATTATATTAAAATTCAATCGGCTTTCAATGGATATCAAGGGGCAAAATGCAATGGTTTTTAAGGGTTATGTAGTTATGTTTCGTCAACATTGTGCTTATTTCGTGGCAGTATCTACCTTCATAAATGACACAAAAAACTAAATTAGTGTACAACAAACTCAAGCAGGTTGGTTGTCACCTGGTCGAATCTGACAAGCAGGTTTCGGTCAGTCTGGGTGGAAACTCCACAGGTGAGCCCTGCCGGCACCGTAGTTGGGGAAGAGGGGGTGTCCCGATCCCCCCCTCGTCGATGCCTCCCCCGTCGTGGCTCATCCGAGGCGGAGGAGGGCTGGCGGCGGGGCCCACTGGGCGGCTGTGGATGGTAGCGCACGAACAGGGCCTGCTCACTGCCGGCGGCCGGTAGAGGTGACATCTGTAGCTGGGTCCGGGAGCTCTGGTTGCGCTGTTTGCGGGGGCTGGGGCTTCTCGGGTCCTTGGCCTGTCGGTAATATACGTACAGAATACACGCGTTTAGTGTTATTTGTATTGTTATTTAGTACTAGATATAACATTAGATAGTAAACTATATACAATAATAAACCATTTGATAAGTATATAAAGCAACTTACCATTTGTATACCCTTTTTTGTCAATTTTTATTTAAAAAAACTGTAATTCAGTTTTTTGTCACTTTTTACATTAAAATATTTAATTATTGATTATTTCTAATATGATTTAATAATTATTTAATATATCACAAATTATTTAATGTATTGTTATTATTATTACTTAGTCACATTATTATAAAATTGCATTCTTTTTATCTCATAACGGACATTGCAGTAAATATGTGGTCCTATATATGGTTTCATTTAATGAAAATAAATTTCAAGTAAAATTAGAATATTTCCATTTAAAAAAGTCGGGAACCTTTGTCAAACTTTACATATACTCCATCTATCTGTTGGTATGTATTTGTCCCTTATGCTACGCACAAAAGCATGGCTCTTAGTCCCCGACACAAGCCCATAGCAGCTCACCTTGGGTGCAGGTCCGGTCCGTCCCTCAGCAGCCCGACTATCCTGCTCACACTGTTGCTGCAGCTCCCTCATCAACCAGCTCGGCAGGGGACCCTCCTCCTCGGGGGGTCCACAGCCGCCAGCCCCCATCCCCACCGCTGCCGACGAGTTCTGATTGCTTTCACTCCTGGACAGCCACTGCTCAAATCTGGCTGCGAAGGCGGCGAGGTCATACTGGCCAGCATTAGTGGAGGAGTCAGTCTGTGGGCGCGCGGTGGTGTCTGAGCCACGAAAGCGACTTTTGTTGGTGGGGTTCGGCGGGGGGGACATTATCTGGTTTACTTTCAACCGGGGCGGCATATTCCGTCGGATCTTGAAGCGATTGATGTAGGTGCGTTCCGACTGTGCAGGGACGAAGGAAATGAGAACCGTAATGATCCTTGACTTAATGAGGACACCTTCTTGAATAAACCATATACTAGAATCCTCGTTTGAACTCTTCTGTTTAGGTTGGGTTCATATTATGCTGTAACAGTTTGACTTTGTTAAAAAGACTAAAGAGAGATCTTAATAATGAAACTACGGTTACTTGTAATTTACACTACGTAAATCCCGATTGAATCTAACTTGAACTATTTCAAACACAAGTTTACATTATATGTTGACTGAAGGTCCTAAGTCCGGCACCTTATTAATTTTCTACTGTATCTCTTTTAGTCAACTTCTACTTTCGGTCCATTTTGGTTTAGAGTTCTGGGTGATGGCTTTAGTTAACATATAACTACTACACGCATGACTTAACATACTCTTATTTAATAGTCCTGTATTATAAGTACAAGTAAAACTTAGTGGAATTTATTAATTATTCTTTCACTTTTGGTATTGGTATCTTTTTGGCTGTTTTTATTGAGATTTTTCTAGGAAGTCATACTCTTGTTTTTTCCAGTTATGAATTTCCTCTTCTTTGCCATTTGTGTATTTTTTTGACGGTTTCCAGCTGGACAGGACATATAATTATAATTTACATAATATTAAATATAGTTCATATACTTAGCTAACATGTTTTTTTATATGTCTGTGTACCATACAAAACACTTAATACCTAAACGTGTGTTTATTACATAAAAAAAATGTTTATTTGATAATTTCTGGTTCTTTTATTTTTGTTAATGGTTGTTTATCCATTTTTTGCATCCGTGTATAACAGATGCCGCCCAAACGAACCCGACAGCCCCTTCAAATTTAATTTCTCTCAAATTTTACTGTTTTTTGTCACTAATGCCGTGTATTGGAAAGCATTATTATCCAGTTTTTTGGACCAGTCGGAATTAACTTTACTTTTAATGTTAACTTTAAGCAAGTTGAACGAGATAGCGGCTTCGTTTTGGTCTACTGCTAACAAGACTTCTCCCGCATCTTTGTCCACCTTGTCGTTCCTGTCAATGCCGCAGTGTACTCCACGAATTGTACACTAATATCAAATGTTCTAGATAGTTCGGGGATGCTGTTTCAGATGTTCATTTGCATTTCCGAATCCTGGTTCAGTGAACCAGTTTCCAGGTCTCTAATTACTGATTGTGAGTCTGTACATATATTACTGCTCTGTAGGTACATCTCAATAATATCCGAATTAATGATGGCTCGCAGACCGACATTTAGGACCGCTAAGTAAGATGCAATTTGTGTTGGTGTTGAGTAATGGAATTATAGAATATTATCCTTTACTATTTTATTACTTTAACAATAATTTCTATAATTGAACTATAAAATGTCAAAAGATATATTATTAGTGTTATTACGAAATTCAGAAAAAATATAACTTTTTTAGAATTAGCGAAGGCGACATTAAAACTACGAAACGAAGCATCTATTTTTAAAATATATTTTAAATTGATATTATATTATAGTATGATACTCTAAAATTGTTATTTATTACTCAAAATACTATTTAAAACTCTAAAGAAATAGATATGATACTAGAGTGATTTGTTACGCAAATTCTGTTAAAGTATAGGTGAGGTATTAAAAGAACATAATACCTCTTCTTTTCGTATCGCTTCGTCATCCCTGATCGACTGTAAATCAGTAGAAAAATTAGGCGTTAGAATAACAAGTGAAACTTTCCGTTGGTACAAAAGATAGTATTACAGAGTAATAGAAAACATAAACTCACATTAAATTTTTCTGCTTCATCCTTGTTTAAAAAAAATAAAATAGTCGGGTAATAAAACTTAATTAAATTTGACACAATGAGTGAATAATTATTAAGAGAAAAAGGGGTTCTTTATTTAGATATGACGCAAAACATATAATGTAATAAATGTATAGTAGTAATTATATGTAGGTTAATTAAAAAAGAAAATTATTCACATTAATTAAATCTACATATTTTTATATTAATTTAAGCCATCATTCAAAATCTTTCGGATAATACACCTTAGCAGCGAACACAATATATACAAAATGACATTTATAAATAAGAAAGAAATTTGTTTTAAAACAATTAATACTATTATATACCTTCTGTTGGGATGTTGCAGATAAAGGTTTAGCATCGAGGTCCTGAAGTTTGGTTCCTGTAGCGGTAGTGCGGTATCGAGAAACGGACAGGTCAATGGCTTCCTGGAAATAATTAACAGAAATTAAATACATACTTTTACGTGTATTTACGTATACTATATATTGAAAGCATAAAAACATAAATGTAAAACGATGTATTCAATTAAAACCTTTCTCTATGAGTATATATATAAACCAAGATAATAAAGAAGATGATTATTTAAATAAATGTGGAAAATTAATTAACATTAATTATATCAATAATAGACAATGTTTATACAAATAACATAATATTCAGATAATTAAATTTAATGAACAATCTACTTTACAAAACCATTATAAAGATTATATGAAAAGGAGATGCAAGGGCGAAAAAGACAATTGAATTTTTTAGACGAAATCTTCCCCTGTCAACCTAATTCTAAAACATTTAAAACTGTCTCCCTTGCCAATTATCCTAAAACTAATTGATTTTTGGATCAAATAAATTGCACTAATAATTAGTTCATGTTCTTTTCACACTTAAATTAAATGTGTATTATATATGAGATATAACTGTTATTGACATAATTGACCAAATATTTACTAAGTTAAGAAATTATATTGGAGAGCCAAGGAGTGTAAAACATACACACATTTTAGATAGGCTGTCATTTCAAAAGTATGGCTCCAATTGAGCTAAATTTGTCATACAAAATTACCAATAAAATCGATAACTTAGTAGTTTGTCTATGACGTCATTTTTAATCTAATAATACTAATTTTGTAGTTATTTTTGTAAATAAATATTTTTAATAATATCAAACGATATATGTTGCTGATAACAAACATATATACGTTATTAAAATTATTTATTGGTGATATCTAATCTAATACAATATATAATGTTTAATAATTAAAAACCAAATAACAGCTTTTTACTATAATAAAATATGTTTTAATTTATTTTTGTAAGAAATACGTTTTTTTATAATTTTTATTTAAAATATCTGCATTGTTTTTATCAAAGAAATATGCATTACATAAAAACGGTAAAACCTCACAATGAATTTTAATATTTTTTAAAATTTGTTCTAAATAACAATAGAATAAAAATGTCAGTAAGGATTATTTAATAATTGGGAAACTAATTATATTTTAATTTTGTTTAAAATATCACGACTGATTATATAAAAAAAGTGTGTTACTTTTAATTAAACAAAATTCGTTCTAAATAAATAATATCTAGATTAAAATATGATGCTAATAAACACAGAAGTTTTCGATTAATTCACAAAAATATATAACAACTGAAGACAACATTGCCTGTTTCACAATTAAAGATCACTCATTTTAATTTTTAAACGACAATGCATATTTAATATTGTGGTTGTTTTTAAATATTTTATAGATAGCGGTTTCAATTTTTTCGCTATTTTTTAATTTTTCTCTATATAATCTCTATATATTGTAACAACATCAATGTCTAGTTGGCCAATTAACCTGTCAAATTGACTCTCAATGATGGAAAAATAGACCGGTTGCTATATAGTTTGCGTATTCATATTGTTTTTGATAAGGAACGGAAACAATGTTTTGTTTTCTCAAAATGGGTACCGAGAGTTGGTATGCAGAAGGTAACTATAGGTAACCGTAAACAACAGGCAAACGAAAACTATATGAAATGTGTCTGTTTGTTCAATTTTAATTGTTAGAAACAACTGAAAGTTTTACATAATAAAAAAAACTATTTCTTTGTTTCCACACTATAGGTTACTAAAAGTCTATTCTAGAATAATACTCGTGATAAAAGAGTACACGTTGTATCTATATTTACCGTTGAGCAAAGCATTTTAGTTGCCAAACTGACCAGACGTTCTGCCCCTCCTTTTGACATTTCCGGGTTAGGCGTATTCGTTATAATCGGTTGTCGGATTAGAGAGCGGCTAAAATCACAGTAGAGAATAAAGGTAATATTTAAATAAGTTATGTTTTAAAAATTATATCATTAATATATTGTAAAGAATGTAAAACAAATAGTTTCGAAAAAGCTTCAGTTCGATTCTTTACAATTTTCTGTCATAAACTCTGATACGTTAAGTCTCTTGTTTGGTAACTATATTAAATATAATAAACAATTCAATACTTAGAGAGATATTGTATAATAATCAAGACAAATTTGAATTAGCTTTATAAGAAGCAATATAGTGTTACTATACGTAATACTAAAACAAACAAATTTGTAAACAACTAAATTATCATAAATAGACCTCAACATGATTAATTCTAAATCATGAAATCTAGTATTTTAAATCAATTGCGTTCAGTAACAGTTCAACTTTGGGTATTTAAAAAAGCTTCTGATTCAATCTATAATATCTAATTTTAAATGTAAAATATTTTAACTGTTTTAAAAAAATAATTTAATATGTGAAATTTAATATCCCGTAATTTTTATTCTTGACAAAAATTCTCCCGATGCTTACATATTCTTGTAAGAACAATATTTGAGGACAGCCATCGACAAATTAACCAACAAAAAAGCGTAAACATCGCAGTTTGAGTTGGACTGTTAGACTTTATTCTATAGTTCTGTAGTTGTTAAACCATTTCTAACTGAAAGTTGACTGTGTTTGACTTCGGTTGAACGCACTTACATAAAATACACTAATTCAATGAAAAATAAAATATTTTCAGTTTCACATAAAATGCTATTTTTTAATTTCTATATTTTTAAAACAAATTTAACGGATTCGAATTTTTTGTAAAAAATGCAGAATTGTGATACTTTGAACTTTTAAAATTAGGGCTATCCTATTTCACATTTTAATATAGTAACTATTAAAATCAATTTAATATTTTACATATTTTATGATATTACTATGTTTTATTTTTTTAATTTAAGTTGCCATTTTATCGATAAATTTAGTCGATTATATTTAGAAGCTTAGTAACAAGTGTGGATAGCGCAGTAGTAAATAACATTAGTTGACCTAGCTACCCATTCTCATATGTAATCCGCTCTTTAATAGATTATGGTGCTCTTATATGTTAAACGCTTTCTAAATTACACATGTAAAATATGTATTAGTGTATATATATATGTATGGACCTACATTTGTTGAGCTAGACTCTTAATTATTGTATCTGTATTATTATATTTCGTTATAATTAATAAAGTATAATGTAAAGATAATGAATATGGATACTTAATGCAGTTACGGAGGTATATAAATATATTTTTAAATAATAAATAAATATATAAAATTAATTTTTAGAGACATAGATAATGTTATATATAACAGGGTTCATATAATACGTATTTTACGTAACTGAATTCCAGACCTTTTAAAAACCATTTCCAGACTTTTGTGGATACATGACTTTCAGGTACATTGTAAGTATAATTGTTTCAATTATAAATTATAAATTGAACAATGTCTTACCTTCATCTAAACATTTAAAATTAAACGTTATAAAAAATATTCAGTTCAAAGTTGATGAAGTTTTTCATAACATGCAAATAAAATTGAGAAAACAATTGCGTAGATCAATCGCTAAAAGCCATATACCCACATTTTTTAAAAAGTCCTCTTTTTCCAGACCTTTCATAATAAAACTCTTGTTTTTCCATACTTTTCCAGTCTAGAAAACACCTTTTAAAAATTCCAGACCTTTCCAGACTTCGTATAAACCCCGATAGAATAACTTACACTCTTCTTTTTTTCGCTGCATCCTGAGCAGATTTTGATTTTTGCAAAAAGTTTATTGATCGATCTCTGTGCTTTGGAAGTTTATTGTGCTGAAATACAGATAAAACCAGTGTACATTTATGTATTGTTATTTCTGTAAAACAGTATAATTTTCAAATTAGTTTTTAAAAAATAAGCATTTAATAATTTGATGTAGCAAATAGTCATTTAATAACTATTGTAAAGAGTATTAATCAGATCAAACTGTTACAAGAGTCAAATTAGCTCTGATATTAATAAAATATATTCTATTATATATAACCACATAGAATATAACAGATTAAATATTTAATATTAGTATAGATTGAGCTATTGATTAATATATAAATTTTTACAAATCGAATGGGCCCCAAAATATATATAATGCGATCCAAAATGTCGAATGCGCTCTATTTATATATATTTGTCTATAGGGCCCCAAAAGTATCGAATAGACCCCGTTTTTTGTGGGGCCCAATCGAATGGCATTCGACATTTTGGGTCGAATTCAATATTATTTTGGGGCCATTCGATTTGTAAAACTATATATATATATTTTTAACCAATAGCCTATTCATACAAAAGGGCAGATAGGAGTGCTGGTTGTATATACCAATACTAAGAATTATAAACTTTAAACCGTAATAAAAAAGGCGTGAAATTAAAATATACGCTTTGAATATGATGGTAGAAGTAATGTTATAATTTGATTAGCTTTAAATGAGGCTTTTAAATATATTTTTTTCCTCTTTATTTTGTTCAATCTAGGTTTAGGTTCAACCTGCTATTTCGGGTTCGTTTATAAAGTTCAATGTGGTCAATTAATGGTAAATATTATTGTAACTTCAAAAAATGGAATACATTAAAATTAGTAGATTTAAAAAATAAAACATTAAATTATATGAAATTTATGTTTCTAAATGAGGTAACTAAAAGCAAGTTACTATAAAATTAATTACATATCAATACTTTAGAAATACGCGAAATGTATTTTAAGGTAACACGTATCACATAAAGTAAAACGAACACTTTTGTCATTAAAATATATCATTTAACACAGCTAATTAAAATAAGAAAATAATTATAATATTTATGACATAAAATTTAGTCATAATATATCAGACATAATTGACAAAATTTACAAAGGTAAAGATTTTAAGGGAACCACCACCTTTAAAATATATATTAATTATATTGTGTAAAATTAAAATTAATACCTTGAAACCACATTAAATCTACTCAAATAAATAACATATGTTAAAGTTTAATACTCGTTATATAAACTTTGTATCTGTATATTTAAATATATATACAATGTGTCAATTAAAAACAATAACATATTTTTCGACAATTAAAAACAATTTACCAAATAATAACTATTCCAATCAACATCGAACTTTTCAAATTAAACAATAATGGAACATTTAAGACTTTTGGAGAAACAAACGTATTTATTACTAAATAGCTAATCCCGACGATATCAGTGATCCTTTCCGAATGACAACGTCTCGGTGTTATCCAACCCTAAAATTTAAAAGTACGTTCATGTTCAACAAGTAAACATATATGCGTATAATATATTATTAACTAAGCATACACTCTATATGCTACTATGCATTATAAAAACAAATCAATGTTAGGTTATAGATAGGCAGAAGCAAGTTTTGGGCCTCCATTTTTTATTTGGAGCGTCAACATTTTTAGATGGTAACATATTTGAAAATTATGCAAATTGTTATGTAAATTGGACGCATCTGTTACGTTTTGATGTAACATTATTAGGGGCGTAGGAGCTCGGGGGCCCACCAGGCCCGGGCCCCCCCACTTTTTGTTGAGGCGGGCCCAAGTGTCTTTGAACCCCCCCCACTTTTCAGCTTTTAATAAATGATATTATTATGTTTCCAAGTTTCCGGAAACTACTTTTGATGCACATTTTGTCCTACTCGTTGGACAACACGCACAAAATCGTTTCAGTCTCTCATTGATAACTATTCGGTTTTAATTGAAACTTTGGAAGAGATCAACCATGACGGTTATGATGACTATGCTCGTCGTGCCGGAGGTCAAGCAGTATTGATGCAAAAATTCCAAACTTATTTTGGTATGAAGTTATCTCTGTTACTCTTCAGTCCATCTGAAGATTTTTCCCGCGTTTTA
>JAUZND010002280.1:0-12957 GCA_034780555.1 Coelogynopora nodosa
AGTATTATCAGTAAATAAAACAAAAAAATATATTTGTAAAACGCGCAAGGACCATTTGCAAATAGCGCAATAGTTTTATTAAACCATTTACAAATGGTTGCGCTATCTTTAAATTTACAAACTGCGCAAGGAGCATTTGCAAATAGCACAAATTTGCAAAACGCGCACAACAAATATATTTTGAATATATTTAATCGCATTCCAGTATAAGTTTTTTATTATTATTATCAATTCTTTACAATTTTATCGAACAATTAACTGGTAAAATTCTAGAGGGTGTAATTTTGTAGCGTAGCCTATTATTAAAATGGGTCCCACTTTGTCGTCAAATTTAAATTGTCCTGTCCTATGTAAAATGTCGTCTATCATTTTGTCCTATTTTTAATTGTCATAAGCAAATTGTCGTAATATATTTGTCTTATATTAAAAAATCTTACATTTAATTTGTCGTACTTTTAAAAATGGTACATTGCATTGTTGTATTACATTTTATGACCAATGACTATTTATTTGGCGTGGCTAAGAATATTGCTGTATAATATTGCTATACTGTTTTATTGATAATTTCAATAATATTAAATATGTTATAACTTTTTTTATTAAATATACGTTGGTTATACACTGCTCACTGATAAAAGATATTATAATATGAAAATCTGAATTTTTAAAGGATATCATTTACACATACGACTTTTTAAATTACGACAATATTATAGATGACAATTCAAATTTGACGAAAAGTTACCATACCATATTATACATATCACATTTCTGCTTTATAGAAAATTTTTAAACCATGTTGTCATTTGCTTTTGTTTAACATTGTTCTATTTGTTTTATCAGGATGTTCAAAATTTCCAAGCGATCTGTATGACGGCTCAAATTCTCATCAACACGGATATCAGTATGCTGTCTCTTGACATCATGGTGGGTTGTTTTGGTACATTTATTTTGCTGTTTTAAGCACAATTTGTGCATTTTATTTTTTAATTAATAATTTGCAATAATAAAATATTTAGTTATTAAATCGTTTTCATTATATTGATTAACTCTGATATATTGATCTACTCTGGCAAACCTAAGTCTGAAATGGTCTGAATAAGTCTGAAGGGAATTTTTCTCTGAATCATCTAAGAATCTTGCCAGTTTTTAATTATGCAATCATAATACTATGGATATCGAGTTGAATCGATAAAAAATCAATCTCCAAAATTTTATCTAAATATTATGTAATTTGTGTTCAACAAAGCATTTTTTACGAAAAATGTTGGAGAGTAAAACGGGCATTTTAAATATGTTTAAAGCTAAAAATTCTTTTTTTAACGGTCTTTATTGGATTCTTGGAACGAATTCACATTTATTTTGTCACATAAAAAATAATTCTAAATATTATGAAATATAATTTTTTGAAAATGGAATGAGAAATTGGATATTTTATCAAATTCTGTTTTATGAACTTTTTAATCAATACATATTTTTGAACACTGCTGGCGGCAAGAACATTATATTTAATTGCAATAAGCATTCACAGACATAATATTAATACAAACAGAATAATAATTATTATATAATGTAAAAGTAGATGACATTCATTATTTGCTAATGTTTGGATGAAAATAGAGTGGCCTGATAGAGTGGCCCGATAATCAGTTATATCGCCGACAATGAAATGCAACATATACATCACCTTGACAGCGGAATACCATTCCCTAGCTCTGTTGGATAATTTCAAAACAGCCTTATCATTTCTTATCACACTTGGTTTTTCATGGAATAATTTTTGAGTTAGTCTAACTAGACTTACTTGATAGTAAGGCAATGTGATGTAAGCCATAAATATTATGCAAAGCTTGTCTTGTAATATGAGATGCTTTGGAAAATAGGCGTTACACTCGCAGTATTTTTTTTATAAGAGTCATCTAGTGTTTTTGGCAATATTAATTATGTTCAATTGAATGGTCTCAAACATAAAATCAGTTAATTATTTAACTCCTTTTTTATTGTTTCCGGTTGGTAATGTTTATTGCTCTACTATAATAAGAAAATTAATTAAATTATATGTTGTTACATGCATTTTTTAGTTAATTCTAGAAAATTAAAAAGAACCGCTCATTACAAATGTATAATTTATTTTAAAGTTTTTTGCTACTTTAATTTAAAGATTATAATAACGACTTGTGTTTTTTTTCTAGTTGTAAAATATTTCGAATATTTCTTATTTACTTTTTTGTGGATTTTAATATGTCTGTCTATACATGTGAATATCATTATTTATTTTTGATTTAGAGTTAGGGTTAGAATTCTTACTTGTTTATCGTACGTCGTTTTGTTGTAGGACTTTAAAATAGATTTATGTAAGATTCGAATAATTAATAAAAAATATACTTCGATTTTCTTGTATCCAAATTTTTAGAATTGCAGCTGTCCTTATGATTTACTGGAAAAATATTTTTGAACGTTTATTTGAAGTGTATTTTTCTATCATAAATTTAATCTCCATTATTATTCTATTTGTGGTTATTTTTGGAAATTCTATTTATTTAAATTATTTTTGTTCATACTGATTACCTATTGTGTTGAATTTTGTAAATACCCTGCATATTCTGTTATTATGATTTTCCTACAGTCAATAACAAACTATTTCGTCACGAAAGTCTTAAAATTTGACGCAAATTTAGTAGTTTTAATTAAAAGTTTTGTTGGTTTTTGTCTATTTATCATATTGATTTTGTTTACTGAAATTATTCTTTAACTCGTGGTTAGCACCGATAGTACCAAAAAAACGTATATAAGTTTTTTTTAATAATACCAGCAGGGCTAAATATTTGAAGGTGATTGTATGTGGGGGCAAGTTAGTCCATGTTTTGTAATACAGTTAGCACTGGTCTGGGGAACGCGGTATGTAAAACTGTAATATTGTGACGCTTCGCCGTAACTGATTTGACGTATTAATAAGTATATTAAACATTAAAAATTATATTAAAAAATATTATATTATATATTTATATATTATATATTTATGATTTATATTATATATAAAAAATATATATTAACGCATAAAAGTGAGTGACTATAAACAATTTTTCGGAGTTTTGTATTTTTTGTATTTAAAAAAAACCAAAAGTCTAAAAATGTGTTGGAGTTGTGTTAAAATTAAAGTTGTGGTCTTGTTCAACTAGTGGACTATTTATTTCCATAAATTGCTTGCGGTAAATGTATTTTTTATGAACGTTAAATCGGCGCTATTCTTTTCAGTGTTCAGTTTGAAAAACAGTCAAGTTTGTAGAAACATTGTATATTATAAACTTTAAGTATAGCTCGTTAGATATCTATATTTTGTAGGAAAATAATATATATACAATTATGGTTTACGTATGCAGGCCCGTAGCTAGGCTGAGGCCGAGTAATAAAATGTAATGCCTCTTTTAAGAATATTGTGCCTTTTTAAAATCATTATTTAGTGCCTTTTTAATTTATATAAGGTATTCTAATAATATAATATAATATTTTGTTATATCTTTCCAAGCTGAAAATTCCAAAAATCCTAAAAAATCACAATAAATCTGAATATATTGTTTAAAATAATAAAAATTAATTTTGTTAATTGCATCTTATGAAACTAGTTTCATATACAAAATAATATATTATGGGATATATCTGAACACCCATTTATATGCACGCGGATTTATAGGCTACTTTGACCACGTAGCCATGACATCCTGGAGATTGTGTTGCCCCAAATTGATACTACCTCGTACTTTTTTTATGTCTGAATACGGGCCTGGTATGTATTGATAATTTAACCAAAACACATTTTGCAGTCTTAGAATTTAATGTATGATTTTGTAAAAGTTATGAGGAACTCCTAAAATATCATTTTAGTAAAAGTGCGGGAGCTTGTGATTAATAAGGCCACGCATAAACGAGAGTTTAGTTTTACTATACCTGTTCATATCGTAATCTGTCTGATCCCGTTCAGAACATGCACCGGTCCTTCCCCGACGTGAGCAAAGAGCAGCTCCAGATCATGTTGATGTTGAGAGGAGATCTCAAGGCTGCCGATGCCAGAGAGGTGAGTGGATACATCTGCAGATGTCTTGCAATATTATTCTGATATTACCGATTTGTTCTATTTATTTGTTGATTAATATTACCTACTCATTAATTCAATTAGTTTATATGAGTTAAATTAGATTATGTTATATTTACAAATCTATTATTATGTTCTAACATATTATGTTCTAACTAAAATTATTATGTTCTAAGAATGAATAGATAATAGAAATTGTTCCTCTATATTATTCATATATTATTATTATAACATATAGAATATATTAATACATTCTAAATATTCAGAATATGTATGTCTGGCACATAGCAATAAGGACGTTACCGTAACCTGCAACAATTGCATGGAAAGTTTACGTTAACTTATGTTCACATATAATTGACATTTTGTTTACATATCGCATTTCATACCATTTTTACATTTTGTAACGAATTGTTCCTTTGGGGTTAAATTTAAAATATGAACCATTTAATTTTATTTAAATCCAAACTATTTTCGGAGAAACGTGCTTAAAATACCAACGAAAGTATCCTGTAACAATATATTGTATTAACTATATAATTGAATGCAATGTAGTCTGCGTAAAAATCAAAACAATTAATTGATGAAAAAAACGTTACATTCGGTGCTGACCCCCCTTGTCAGAGATGGAGGAAATGAATTCATTACTTATACATTACATGGATAATTTTATTAATTAAATTAATTTGATATATTAAAGTATATACTGGAAAAATTGAAATTGAAATAATTACGGCATTAGAAGAATCAATATACATATAATATATACATCAATATAGAAAGATAAAATGATTAGTATTTTACGCAACACCCGCCCCCATATTTATTTATATACGATGTGATTGCATACAGTTTAAATTTGCAAATATATTCCTCTTCATTTCGGCGACGTTGTTGGCAGGCTAGTCCAATGTTGTTTAATTTATATAATTTTTATATTATTAATTTTAATGTTAACTTCTTTAATTGTGAAGTTCCGAAGCACTATCACGAGGAGAAACCTTTTTTATTTATTCTAATATCGCTTTTTTGTGAATAAGTATTTTTCTTAATGGCTGGGAAGTTTCCCCTATACATTTTAGTTCACTTCTTTTACAAGTTGCTATATAAACTAAATTTGAAGAGTATAATGTTGCCAAATGATTAATATTATACTTTAAATTTTTTTAAGAACTTATAATTATGGGAGATTTGTAAAAATGAAAACACGTTTTGCATCTGTTGGAACCGCAACATTTAATGGAATATTATTTTTAGAATTATTTATTTTCCTATTAATACCTGGTTTAACAAGAGTATCCTTTATATTTTTATTGCGACACCAAACAACTATAAGGGGGTTAGGAAAAATGTTTTTTGTTCATTTGTTAAATAAAGTGAAATGCTAATTTAATTCTTAAACACAAATTAATTGAAATATTTTTGGATAATATTTTGCATAAACAATATATTTAGAGATGTTAGACAATTTCAACCAATTCCACGAAGTAATTCTATATTTTCACCAGTATTTGGAACATCTGGGGTAGTTTACTTTAAGGCCTTTAAAGGATTAGTAAGAGTTTATTAAGGAGAGGACTAAAAGTAATATAGGAACACGATTCTTAACTTTTCAACAGGTTAACGCGTGATCTATCGCTGATTCAATTAGGTTGAGGTTTTTTGATACTAGCCCCTAGAATATTGTTGATTTTACGTCGGGAAAATAGTTTTAATGTATAATTCTAATGTAGTATTACGGTTAGACTTCGAAGACCAGGTTGGTTTTCAATAACGACCAGATACTAGCTTCGATCATACCACCCAACTTGTCGATTGAGAACTGAAACAAATTTTCAGGGGTTAAGCGGCGAAAATTCATCCAATTTCAAATACGTCACCATGAAAATCATATAAATAAATCAAAATTAACTCACCCGCCTACGTCGCCAAAAGTAAGATTTAAATGTTTTCGACAAGATGGTATAAGTAAAGATGGGGAGTTGATCTCGTGAAATATTCTTTTGATGACTGTTTTATTATTGGTTTAAGGTTGGTTGTTTCATGTTTCAAGTCATCACCGAATATAAAGTTATTTCATCAATTCATTGTTTTGATTTTGCCCTATCAGCATCTTAATTTTGATAAACTTTATCGATATTCTGTTTTGTTGATCCTATTTTTACGCTTTTTATATTAATTGTTATGCAATATAAATAATTATGATAATTTGATAATATACTTGTATAATTTAATAGAATTAATCTTCGATTTTAATATTAAAAATCAATTGTATGGATATTATATTTCATATTTGGATGGAAGTTCAAGGATGTTGTATAAAAATATTATATTTCAAAACAATTGTATGAATAATCCACAGCAAATATTTTATATAGTACGGTTTATAGAGTAGTACCGGATTAAACATTTTCAAACTACCTTATTAAAAAATAAATAATAATAATCAGATTTGATTCACGATAGCAAATTGCTTGCTGATGAATGCAAATGAGTGAGGGCATTCGTGTAATTAAAATTTGTATTAATGAAAACATATAGTTTTAAACAAAAACATGGCTGATTAATGCGACAATTATTCATGTAGCTAGAAATAGATTTTTTCAATAAAACTTCAATTTTTATATGTCCGAGTTATAATTTCTTTTCATAATATTGGAAATAAATAGATAAACAATAATTTATTGTTTTGCGATATTTTTATTTTGTCATTTCAATGAACTGATAAGACGACAATAAAAGTTCCTTGATTAATAAACTAAATTTGATTTATGATTTTTGTCTCTTTTTACCATATGGCTTTTTATAATGCTGTGTAATGCTTGTATAATACAATATAACAATTATATGTATATGTATATATTTATATTTTATTTATAATAATATAATTTGATTAATATAATATATAAATATGTTGTACATATAATTATATAATAAATGATACAATATAGAAACTATGAGGGCAATATAGAGAATTGTTATTAGAATGTAGAGTCGTGTTTGTTGTTTTATGAGCCGAACAACTAGAAAGTCCCATACAGAACTGTCGCTAAAAAAGTAAGTTAAATTATACTTTTCGATTAAAACATTTCTAATTGTTCATCTAGTAATTTTACGTTTCTTATTGCATTTCTAAAATTATCGTTATGTCTTATATTATGTAATCTTTATGTATGTATTTTCAATCTTTTTTGAAACAATTTAATGCATACTTTATTTTGTGTAAAAACTAAGCTCTAAATATTTTAGATTTAAATAAAATGTATAATTACCCATTTGAAAACCTGAAAGGATTTAGCCCTGTGGCCTGCGAATTTGCAATACGATACACTTTTATGTACCTCAATAGAATGTACAATAGATGTGTTGTTGTCAATATTAACCAAACAAATTAAATTATTTACTCGACATTTGTCCCTTAGTTTCATGACAGCTGTATAACTAATTGACAGGAAATATTAGCTTTTTTCTTTACTTTATTGATGATTAATTTTTCCCTTTTTCATATACTTTTCAGTACACTGCAGACCTTAAATTTACTGGGAGTCCAACGATTTTCACAAAAGTTGCGAAGGCATTAGGACATCAGCTGAGCTTGCAGTCAAATTATTTTTAAGCTGAACGTCAACTTTATTCGATTGTATTCTGTTTCAACCTCACAGACAAGAATAATCTATACATTCGTATATTCGTATATTGAACTATTTAAATATTTGTATCGATAAATTGAACCACCAAGGATTTTGGGCTATAATACACATTTTCTATCTTCAGTTATAGTTTAAAAGTAATTGACTGATTTAATTGAAATTTTAAACATATTTACAATTTGCTAAAATATTGACAAACAATTTGATTCTAACTGATTCATTCTGAGTGACGTAAATAAATACATTTTGAGTGTTTTGTTTTATTTTGACTATTTTTCAGTTCTTACTAATTGTTTTTTATACTATTAAATATGTACTAATAGGGTACTTTCTTACTTACTTTGGCGATAGAAAGACAATTGTTTTACTACGGCGGTTCCGCTGATAGTATCCCCCAGTTTGAGATAATTGTGATCGGATATATTAATTACATTATTTGGCTGTATTATTAAATATTATTTTGAAAATATAACTATATAACATGATGATAATTTCAGTATACACGTATACAATTTATGTATCACTCTTGCAAAATATGTTAACTCAATTGATTGAATTTGTTATTATTGTATTTGATATAATAAAATAGTATTTGTCTTTTATATTTATTATATTATTATCAATAAATTTTTTTGATTTTTCTATTAACTGTTGCAGTTTTGTTTTGTTAAAAATGCTTCTTATTATAATGTTGTCTTCATTTATTATTTATAGGAAATGCTTTTCACGTTTCTTGTTGGAATAATAAAGCTACCTCAAATTTATAACCATTAATTTTGGATAAGCATAAGCTGTCACGCTTTCGGAAGTTCTAAATTTGAGGTTAGTGAATTTTCCGAAATTTTAATCAATGGGTAAGTATATCGTTTTAGGATACTACCTATATATATGGTACATACCTGTAAAAAAATTATTAAAGAAGATTTAAATTGGAAAAAAATAGGTACATTAATGTGTTATAAATGTATATTTTTATATCTGAATTAATACAATACTAATTGTGTGCTTTCGAATACATACTCCTTCCATAGCGTGATATTTAATAAAGGGTTAACGGGCAATTTAACGTATATACATAGATCTCAATAGATTTGGTTGCTTAGGTGTATGTGTTCTAATATGTATTTGTGAACTTTTGATCTTATTTGATAATATAACAATTCTTAAACTGCTTTATACAAATTAAGCAATTTATTCATTATACTTTACAACTATTGCAAAATGAAGTGTAAAAGCTGAGTTGAACTCATGACCGAACAGCGACTGAAACAAGTATGAACGACTATAATGAATAATACTGATAAAGATTAGGAAAAATGGTCAATAAATATATCTGAAGTTTCATAACAGGATGATAGAATTGCAATATTTTCTTCAAATTAGTTTTCAACAATTTCGATAATATTAATTCTTATTTATTGAAAATTATTCTAATGTTTATTAAATAAATATTTTTTAATAAAAAGTTTGCTTTCGTTTAAATTCAACAAATATAACAGAAATCCTTCATCGTTCACATTCTACGGGGCTGCTATAATGAAATGGTTTGCTATTGGTTAACGTAAATTATTTTAGTAACATGAAAATAATGTTTTTAATATTATTAACTAAATGTGATGACATATTTTCGTTCAGTCCGGTAAATTAAGTGTCTAAAAAGTACAAGGGCTAATTAGACAAAAAAAATTAGTGATTGAGAAAACGACACGTGTATAATTAAGAAATTTAACCACTTTGAAATTTAATGATGATAATCAATCGTTATAAATAATTAATCCAACTTTTTAACACAATATTTTTCATTTAATTTGTTTGTTGTTATACGTTTATGAGACTTGAGAAAGACACCCGCCTCAAACGCCGAAAAAGGACTGATACAATACATCGATTTTTAATGTTTTAATTTTATGAAATTTAATTTTTTATTATGTTTTTAATTGGAACTTTCCTTATTTCTGGATAAAACAAGTTCAATAAATCAGGATGATACCGTGCAGTAATTTAAATATAAATTTTACTAATTGTTTGATGTTTTCCAAATTTGAATATTACTTTAAATCGGTTATAAGGTATACTAACCAACAATTTTAATTATTTAATTATTAAAAGTTTTTTAATATACACATAAGATATTTATCAACCTTCAATATGGCTGGATCCATGAAGTCTTCATTTTTTAAATAAATTATAGTGTGAGAGTATGTTATATTTTAAGAAAACATTTTCTTAATACCTCATCATATTAATTTTTATACATTATGTACTTTATTATCAAAGAGACATTTACACAACATGTATTTGCATTATTATATTACGTCTGAAATATACATTGAAAATATTAATTATATTTTCATTTCAGCTATAGGCGATTCAAACAATTTTTGTTTTATAATATTTTATTATAAATAAAAATTTACGTTACATTCAATTAATTAACTAAATAGGATTATTGATGTTTCATAGTACACCTTCATTAAAAAAAGAGAAACAAATTTAGTTTATCTTAAATTTTGTTATATTATATACTATTGTTGGTGACCGCTAAAACCGTATTTTAAATTTGTTAAATTTTAGTCATTGATATTTAAATAGATTTCACGTATTATTCAAATTATATAGTGGAGATACGAATTGAGATTTTTCAAAGGATAATTTAAAATAACTTTTACTAAATGAATAAAAGTTTAGGTGGAAGTAAGTAAGTAAGTAATTAATATGTAAGTAATTTGATATTCAGAATATATGTATTCTAATAATTAATTGACATATTCTCATTATTTCATTAATTGTTGGGGTTCATTACGAATATATATATTAAATTGGGACCAAAGACAAATTGGCGAAAGCCGGGAACCGATCTTATATCACCAGATAACACTATCTAGTCTTCCCTCTTCTTCTATTATTTTTTATAAAATTTGTAAAAAATGTAAAGAAAAGTAGGAATGGAAATATTCTCTTCTTCTTTTTTTTCTTGAACAATTCTTGTAATATTAATTAAATTATAATTAATAAATACAAATATAGAGTAACATTGCTTAAACTTAAACATTTAATTTTGTTTTTATTTTTCAAATTTAGTTATTTATTTGATTTCGACACGAGCATAATTTATTATATGAATAGATTTAAATGAAATATATTAATTAATACTTACTAATTTTATTATGTCTACTGAGTCATAATTGATTAATATATAATCATGGTTTTATATAAGAATTATCCTAAAAACATTTTCATACATATAAAACTGAAATCTGGTAATATGATGTGAAAAATAGAATATATAAAAAATAATATATTCGAAAAATATATTAGGAAGTTTGAGATATTTTTTTAAATATTGTTAAACATTTTCGAATTTCAAAATTTAGAAATTAAATTGCGAATTTAAAATATTTTTTCCATATATTGAGTTGATTTTACGGACACTAATCTTGTTGAATTTACGTCAATTTTGATTGTAAATTTCATTTAGAAGATGATGTACGCATAAATAATTTTACTTTCTTCATTAATAAATCGTAACATGTATTAAATACATTCCACAGTCTTGTAAACATGAGCAATACTTTTTATCTTAACTCCACTTTGCATATCATAAAAGTTGTTGTTTCATATTTTTGTAGACAGTATAGTGGTTACAATATTTTTTCACTCGAAAAAAAACTGGTTCAGAAGTATATGTTACTACTAGACATATACTTTTGATATATTGTCATAAAAATGAAAAACACTAAAATTATGCTACCATGGTTTCGGTTTTATTAATAAAAAAAACTATTTCAATCAAAATTACAATAATTTTAGTTGAGTAAAATCATAAAATGTAATAATAAAATATATTTTTTTTAATTTGAAATAATGTGGTGAATAGAACAAATTAATCATACAATGGGCAACATCGATAGTAGTAAAAACAATATTTAATCAATTGACTAATTAATCAGGTTTCTTTTTATACTTGATTATATAAGCAGTAGTATAGAAATATTGTAAAATTTGTTTTCAATATCACTGAAATCGCTAAATGTTATCCATTTGCTTTCTAAAAGTGTCGCATAGAAGATAAATTATTAATTATAAGTATAAACTTATAGAAAACAAATGGATATTGTTGAACGATTCTATATAGTGTTATTGAAAACCAATTTGACTATAATTCTACGAGTGCTTATATAATCAATTATAATAAGAATTCTGATTAATTAGTTAAATGATTATATGTTATTATTACTAGTATCGATATTGCCCGGCCCATTGCATGAATGAGTTGTTCTATTCACATTTTATGATTTTAATCAACTAAAATTATTGTAATTTTGCTTGAAATGGTTTTTTTATTATTAATAAAACCGAATCCACGGTCGCATAATTTTTGTGTTTTTGATTTTTATGACAAGTTATCATATTGTATCCTATTGGATCCGCTATATAGAAGTGTTTTTATTTTTAATTGTATACTTTTAGAACGATTAGAGATCTTTTGAGCACATTAAGATGCAATTTTTACATAATGAAGCGCTGCAAGATTCGTATGAAGCTTGCATTAAAATTATCAATATTCATGCCTATAATAACTTACTGAGGGTATGTACCAATGTTTAAAATCAGTAATATTTTCCATTTTCAAAATATAAATAGTGAACAGTTTATGAATATTTATTTTAACTAAAACTCTAATACTGCAGAAAGGTTTAAATTAAATTATGAAATCCATTGTAAATAATAAAACAATTCTACAAATTAAAATGTTTACTATTCAATTTAATGGATTCAGTTTCAACATTTTATTGTAGAATGTACAACAATAGTAGAACAATTCTTACATAACCACATGAAATTGCCAAAAAAAACAATGATTATACCTATTATTTTTATGAAGAATGCTGTCATTAGTAATACCGCTTCGAACAATTTTCACAATTTTTTAATAAATTAAACAGCACAATAATTAATACAAATTTAACAATTATGTTATCTTTAAGATTAAAAAAATTACAATCTATAAACCAGTGAAATCGCCGTGGTGAATCTAAAGTCCTGACTTCCAATAACTGGTAGCATTGTTCGATCTAGATCTCTTGGTTTTCCATCTGTTTAATGATTATGGTGTTTATCGGTCTTGATGACATATTATTGGCTACGTAGCACTTCGCCTTTTCCTATTTGGCCTTTCCATTGTTAAACACTAATCCGATTACGCCATCACTTTGA
>JAUZND010002281.1:0-12956 GCA_034780555.1 Coelogynopora nodosa
ATGACACGGAGTGAGTTCCTTCTAGTGAAGGCTCTTCTCCTCTCAGTCACCGGTTGTCCAGTGGGTGGAATAGCACCACTAGGCTGGGCGCCCCTAACACAGGCTGTATGGCGGACCAGAGGGTTCAGTGGGGAAATCTCTAAGAAGTACAATTTAAATAAGGTTTACCTGGTAAATCTCTAAGATTTCCAATTTAAATGAGGTTTACTTGGTAAATGTCTAAGATTTAAAATTTAAATTAGGTTTACCTGGTAAATCTCTAAGATTTACAATTTAAACGAGGTATACTTTGCAGACGTCGAGGTTTGCAAGGTATACCTCGTTTAAATTGTAATTCTTAGAGATTTGCAAAGTAAACCTTGCAGACGTCGAGGTTTACAAGGCATTTACCTCGTTTAAATTGTAAATCTTAGAGATTTACCAGGTAAACCTCATTACAGCTGAGTCTACTTGACTCTCAAAGTGAACGATTGCCATGTGGAGATCAGGAGTGTCACTCTTTTCAATCGCTAGCCAACCATGTTCAGCCCACCCCCGATTGTTGAACCGCTGGTCATTATTCAATAACTCATATTTATATATTTGTTAACCGACATTCCGGAAAAATTGGTAATAGTGACGAGTATTATTGGTTTTGTCCATGCAAATCTTCACAACCTGGTCAACTTTGATACTGACCTTGTATAACAACTTTAAAGTGGTATCGGTAGTGTTAATCAGGAAATTTGGCATTAATACAAAAATATATATACAAGTGAGCGAAAGAATGCGACCGTTTGTTGTAAAAGCTTGAAGCGTCTCTATCTATTTCTACAATTTCTGATTTGAAAGCGAGTGGGGAAGCGGTGCGGTAAGGGGAGGGGTAGGTAAGGGTGGGGGGGAGGGGTGGATAGGGGAGATTGGGGCACAGAGAGGGAGGTTACATTCTCCTACTACTTATAGATGACATTTCATGACTAGTATGTAGTTCTAATAAATATATTCAATTTAATTAGAAGATTTATTCCAGCTCTCCCACATTATTATCCTCTGATAATCTTCTAATATAATAAACAACAATATCATACGAAAAGGAAATAAAACTTTTATTGTAAAATTTATATAATATACACACCGTTCTGCATCGAGAAATTACTGCAGTAGCAGATGTAGGAAAGACTGCACGAAATAAAGTGTTTTTGAAATTCATGGCGACGTAAAGGTAGAGACGGGTGAGGACATGTTACAGAGCAGACATTTATAATATCTCTTTATATTTTTCTAATAAACTCAATATAATCTGTTAAACCAATGTGAATTTTAACTCAAACAATTCAATTTATTTAATTAGCTTGCTTTAAAGTGAATTTTAAATTCATGATCAGGGACGCACCCGGCGATTAATTGGCAATCTAGTGGACTTGGCATAACGTTTCCTGGTAACATTTCATACAGCCAGGTCATCCATGGGACGATTACTTTTTTCGGGGTACATATTATTTCAAAATGCCTATTTAAATTTGGCTGCCATATAAGAGATTGGGCATCCGAACTAGATGGCAAACTGAACGCTGACTTTGGTATTGGCATTTGGGTATAAGTTACTGACCTAACAAAAGGTTCTAATTGAGTATCTTCAATATGTTGAAGGCGTTGGCCTACGGGCATATGTGGATTAACAAGTAAGTGGAAATTATAACACCATTGCATGGTCCTCAGCACATAGAATTTATCTTTTGTTGCATCAAATGGTTCAACGTTCATATTAAATCGTTTAACTGCTATTAGCCAAACCCAAAAAGTAGAATAACGTTTAACCTCTGTGAGATGGGCTCCTCCACCAAAAGGTAATTCCCAACGAACACTTGCGGATGATTTTTCACTCATTTTAAGTGGAATATTTTTTTCCGCAATTGGACCTGGTGGAATTCTGTACACGTCTCCCCCGTGAAATGGGAATGATTCTGCATTCATGCTGGAATAATTAATCATTTTATGACGTCCACTTCTGAGTGGATGATAATCCCAATAAGTACTTCCGACATCACCATAAGTCATTCTGAAATCGTTTAGATCACAAGCCTGAACAAATCCAAACGTCCAGTGGTTTTCAGCAACTGATTCCTCAAATTTCAGTTTTATATCACAACGAAAAGGTCTTACGCTTATCTGTAAACTTTCCTCCGTTTCAGTTAAAAGTGTTCCTTCATTTTCCTCAAAGTAAGCTCTTGCAGATTCAATTTTAATTTTTTTAAGACCAAATTTTGCCATAATTGTGGGAGCCTAATATTGTGTTATTTTGCACACGGCTAATCTCGACAAACTTACTAATAAAATAGACGGTGCTTTCTTACAAAAAGAGAACTTACTGAAAATGAAGAAATTATTATTTTGCAAAATGCACTTTATCAATCGTAGTAGAATATTAAAATAACAAAGTAATGAAAGCACATCAATTAATATGAATTTAAGAAAAAATCAATTTAAATAAAAAATCAATTCAAATTTAAACAAGGCCAGAATCTAAAACAAGGCCCTTAGAGTTATGGAAATTTGTAAAGGATATCATACTAAATAAAGTGCACCAATTAATAAAGTTCAACATTGTAGACATCTCTATATATTTTACAAATCGAATGGGTCCAACTTTTAATATCGAATGTGAGCCAATATATAGAATGCGTTTGGGCTCGAATAGCATTGGACATTCGATGAGCATCACACTCGATGTATATGTAAGTAAGTAAGTAAGACAAACTTGTATACTGCATCCTGCATGACTCACCTAACAAAGAAACAAAGAACTTAAAACCTAAACCGGAAAGACTTATCGTGCGATCAAGGCGAAAAACCTTACGCTAAACTTTCTACCTCTGAATCTACTTCTGATCAAGAAGCCTCCAGTACTCTTGGCCAGAGGTACGGCCAGGTATAAGACCTTCCTACTTATTAAAAAGGATGCTGTGGACTTCTTGTCAACGTTCAGCTCGCTGGAGACAATTTTCGAGATTGTCTGGAGCACCATTCCAAAAGCAGCCGGTTTGTGTTCAACATCTCGAACAGTAATCTTATTTAATATGCATTCAATATCTGCATACACAACATATGGTAGCCGTTAACATCATCCCAGATTTGTGAACTTCGTATGTGTGTTTTATTGCGGGGGAAGTGTTATTGCCTGCTCTGAGTAGCACAGATTGCGATGATCTTCAAGATGTGTTTCAGATGTAAACAGTTGGAGACATTGTTTGCAGAATTTGTATCCATGAGCCTAATTTAAATGAGCTTTTCTCTTGCGACATCGAAGTAATCGGTTAAAATAGACCATGGGTAGGTAATGAGCTGAATTTCAAGAGCTAGTATATTGATCACCTTCCCAGGTGTTTCCCATGATGATTTACCCGCTGCTCTGAGCATTCTTACTGGAAGGCTTTCATTTTCCTCATTCCACTGAATCAAATTGAGATATCTACCTGTATTGTGGTTTTCTAAAGTAATAAAATCACGAGCATTCACGGGAGATACAATTCCTGTCCAGTTATACTTTTGATGCCTCTGGAGATTACACTTAATTTCGTGGGAATGTAGATAGGCGAGAACTGATTGCTTAAAGCATTCATCGCTAGTCTTTTTATAGTTTACAACAGCATGTTTGCTGGAATATCAATATCATCTGCTTTACCACGATAATCAGGCGCTGAATAGTAATTGGTTGCTCGCATGTCAAAATAATTCATTCCTAATATAGTCATATTACGTCCTCCTTGAACGAAATGCTCCACTTTTGTGAGTAATTTACTGATTATCTCAGACATACAATCCAAGTAAAAACAGTAGCGTCGAGGGAAAACAAAGAATTTTTCAACTGGATGACTTCAACGTATGAATCAGGCTGAGCAGTTCTGAGCTCTAGGATTGGGTTCACTTTACACTCATCTCGAGTTGAAGCCAATAGCTGAGATGCCATAGAATCAATAAGCGGAGTAGCAGCATCGAAAAAGTCAATAAGTTGCATGTCCTCAACCTCTGGAATAAACCGTATGTATTGCGTCCTCCCGCGTCGACTGTTGTGGCACTCTCCTGCAAATGCAGTTGCACACTTCCTCCTTAATAATATGAAGTCCATGAGGATAACACGTTCTTTTGTGCATTTTCAGCATTTTGATCGAATTAAAATCTTTATAGAGTCGGTCGTACCTGAAGTAGTTGCTATTTGACGAGATGAGCAAGGAAGTTGACCATCATTAACGATATTACTTGTGCGGTCTGATGTCTCTAAATAATTCGAAACCAAATCAATAAATATATCTGTCGTTAAGGGCACATCGTCAGTAATAAGGTTACTTGGATCATACAATATTTCGTCGGATAGATCAATCATATCGCTTGATACTACTGTAGTTGTATCAGGATAGAGACTTGCACCTAGTCGATCTATTAAATGTGGCTCAGGTTCTGCATTGACTTCATCAGGAGTATCAATTAGATTATTTGATGCACTAATGGTGGGTTCCGGAAATATATTTGACCATAATTATGACTCGTAATTCATCTGATCAGACTGTGGGTCGAGGTTTGACTACAATCTATTCATCAAATACTGCTCAGGTTTTGCGTTGAGAATGGGATCAATAACATAATTTCGTGCAGTAATGATGGGTTCCGGAAAAAGACTTCTGATCGGGCTGAGATGTGTTGAATTGTAGTAGACCCCGTTCAAACTGAGCAAAAATATTGTCCTGATAATGAATAGGAGATGGAATGGACAGTACGATGTTGCTGTTGATGATGTTGGGTTGTGTAAAGCGGGATCCCCGTCAGAGGAGCCAAAGCCCCCGCAGATATGAGGCCACCGCCAAGGGGTCCTTTTCCAATACGGCCAAGGGAGGCCTCCCCACCCCGAACACTCGCAGCCGCAGACCAAGGTGCGCCGGACACTCCTTGAGCTAATGCTCCAGAGTCCCTTCCTCCTCCTCGCAATGAGTACACGTAGGAGGCACCTCCGCGTCCATGCGGGCTCGGTACACTGCCAACACACGGCAATGCCCACTCCGGAGCTGTGCAATCATCTTTGCAGTGCGCCGCGGTAAGCCCGCCGGTCGCAGCGAGACGGAGAATACGAGGCGAATGCACTCATGGGCCGAGCTGGGGTCAACGACTGCCCTCCTAATGAGGAACCTGGCCGCTCTGAAAGTCACCGGGGCAGGGTCTTGCGCCATGTCATCATTCCGCGGACCAAAATTAATTATGGTACTGTCACTCTAAAATGATATATCGGATGCACTCGTGTACAAATTATGTCTAACTTGATAAATCCATAAATACTGCTCGATAAATACATATTATTCTAAACGCAACAATGCATTATGCCGACCACAATAAATTTATCTCTCAATTACATGTGCTACTAAATACTTATTATGCGAAACGCCGTTATATACAAGAACATCTCCGTCTGTAGCCTATTCTAAGATGCTCCTGCATTTGCATCCTGACGATAATTTAATAGCGATAATTTAAGAGGAGGTGCAAGTGAGTAAAAAACCTATATCCGTAATGCTAAACTAAGGTACCTTTATGTACCTTTTCTGAAAAAACTACTGCAAATATGCTTATTAAAGTTTTACTGCAAGATCTCTGCGTCCAATTGTACTTTATATACTAGAATTATTATGTTTAGAAAAAAAGGTTTCATTTTTTGGCAAAAAAATATAAATTGTTCCTAAAATAGATGAAATAGTATCATAAATGTTCAAGTAATAGAATATGTTTTTCAGCTGTATAAATAAGTAAATTAAAGTACATAATATGTATTTCATACATATAAATAAAAGTTTAAAATTTCAACTCCTTATGTGATATTGTTTTTTCAAAAAAAATACATAAGCACTTAAATTAGTGATTTTTCAGAATTCGCAGTTTTCTAACAAAGCTTTCTTTCTGTATATCCTTTTAGATCAAGGCATTATTGACACAAGAAAGCACATTAATTGATTTATTATGGATTATTTCCAAAAACGAAACTAATTTTAAATTCGGAATAAACATTGTAACCACGGTTATTTTGATTTTGATTTAGTAAAAAAAAGATAATTTGTAATTAGAGTGAAGTGTATGAAAATTTGTATAAAAAACATTGAAATTTCAATTTTTAATGAGCAACTATACTTTCTAATTGACTATTTAGACCCCTTTAAACTTTGAATATCATTATGAAATTGCAATATATTGTGCTCTTTACGTTATGCTCTTTCAGATAGAATAAAAATATCAAAATTGATTTTTTAGTCAAAACTCATGAACTTAATGATTTTCCACAAGTAAAATAGGTTGGCATCTCTATTAATAAATAGAAACGTATAAATTTATTCTGCATCAATTCGAACCACCGTAGTAAAAGGTTAATAAAAAGAAAGTTTTCAGTATTCATACTATAATCGTGTTATATAAATTTAGGTTTTGTATGAAAATCAATGAAATATATGTTTAGGCTCAAATGACTATTGTCATATGTAATAAAATATAACCATCTATGACAATACATACAAAATACATTTTTATTAAGTTTATAAAAAAATAATAATTTAAATACCAAATTAAAGAAAATTTCTTACATAATTATGAAAATGTCGTATTTATAAAAACGTAATTTATTGTGATAACATTCAATATAAACATATACAAGTAATATAGATTATTTAGTGGATATTGTAACTAAACAAAATTAAATCAACATGAAAAGCATTACGTGTATATGCAATCGAGCTTTCATGATTAGGTTGAATTAACTATTTACGAACTAAAAAGTAGAAATTACATTTTGTTTATACAATATCCTCTTTTACGAGTTTACGAGTAGAAACTAGTTTTTTTTGAACACCACAGATTATAGATCAATTTGTAAATCATAAAATAGTTCAATATAAATATGCTACTAAATATATGTGTTATATATATATCTATATTTAAACCACTCATTTTTAGAAGTTAACACTCAGATTTGCATAGTGTGTGTTTGCCTGTTATACAAAACATGAATTATATTTTACAATTTCACAATTTTAATTACATTACATTTAACATATCAGTTCACACAAAACGACACATATGATATTATAATCTACAGTTATTAGCTAACTACGCACAGAGACACCTAACTCCACATTTGAGCACTATTTTCGCGAACACAATCGCGAAGATTGACAACATGTGATGAACCATCTTCGAAGTTGAACGTGACACTGGCATCTGCTAACATTGGACCTCCATTGAAAGCAAAATAAGGCTGTATTCCATTGAAGGATCCATCTTTGTCATCCATAGAGGCAGATTTGACTATTTTATCGCCCGTGTTAAACAGACCAAGGAGTTTGTAGTAATCATTAAATTTCTCAGAATCCGGTTCATAGTAACATCGTGGTCCTTGAAACGTGAACGGATTACGACTCGTCATGGCTACCTTGCACCATTTCTGACCGGGGGATGATTTGCCTGTGGCTTTGTTCCACGAGGACCTGTACAGGTCGAGACCGCCACCCAAGTTGGAATTGGTGACAATAATGTCCAATGGTCCATATCCGCAATCAACTTGCAAAACATGGCCACACATTGCATTTCGGTATTTGAGATTGCCCAGCGCAGTTATGTCTCCAAGAGCCACTGGATGGACTGCAGCGTAAGACCCCTCTGGCAGCTTACAAGCTCCATGTTCCGTAGCACCGTGATGAGTCGTGAGAACACCGTTCTTAGTAGAAGAATCAGAACCAGAATCTGAACCAGAATCAATGATAACACCGCAAACCATAGTATGGTCATTTGTATAGAGAGCATTATCTTTCGAAATCGGTCCTCTCTTCATCCAACAAGTTCCGCCGTTGTAGTTGGTCCAAGTGAAGTGAGTGCATCCAGATGTCGCGGCGCATGTTCCTCCACAAAGATCCCCAGCCATTTGTGCGTTTGACAGGTCAGCTCCATCAAAGTCACAGCCATGCGCCCAGTTATTGCCGTTCCAATCCACACAAGTTGTCAAGAATGGACACAGCAGTAGAACCAACGCTAGTGCCAACAGACGTGTCATAAGTCTGCGTGCAATTAGGGTGCAGATTGTATTTCTGATTGTCTCAGGTATTGTGTTCTTTTTATATTACCTATGTATTCTGAAGGTGCTCTATGCAACGGAGTCAATGAACGTACCTTGATGGGCGAGTTGAACAGAACTCTTGTTATAGGTGGCATAACAATAATCAATATCACATATTTGGCATAATATTACATGCTATGCGATGCTATGATATTCGGCCTAATATTACATGCGGTAAAAATCGGATTTTTTCGCGAATGTGACCTTAATTGTTTGTAAACAAATATTGTTTACAATTTAAATTATTTAAACAAATGTAAGCGTGAAATTACTTATTTTTAAAAGAAGAAAAAATGTCATTATTCATAATGTTGATAAATAATTATTTTAGCAGAAAACATATAATAAAATAATATTTAATCTAAAACGACAATATATCTATACGTAGGCCCTATATTAAAATATATATACGGCAGCAATTATACTTGTGTTATTATTTTAAATAATTTATAAAACAATTTAATTTATTATTGAATAGCTATGCCATCTTTAGTTATTACTGATTTTAATTAAAGTTGACGGCAATGTAATAATACACAAATACACAAATAATTTTTTTTATATGATACAACTTCCATTTTAGAGTATTATAAATATCTTTAAAAGTATGTTATAATTAAGATTCGTTTTGGTTGGTGTAAATTACTAAACAGTTGGTTGTCTAAATTTATGTTTTGTAGAATATAGTTTAATACGTGTAGTACATTTTATTAAAAAGCAGTTAAGTCATATACCATATCAGTATTTTCATAACTTATTCCATGAAAAATCTTTTGGAATCATGTATCACCAAAATTAATATAAGTTAAATTAAAATTAAATAAAACAACGAATTTATAAATTGCGTATTTGATGGATTTTAATCTAAGAAAAATGGCAACAAATTGGTGCCCGTTAATATTATTAATAAAATGTTTTATTAATATAGCGGATGAAATGGTGCGTACTATCGCAACATAAAATGTAAAGATTTACCTCTAAGTTGATTGGTTGACCTACTTTAGTTGGTGTGATAATGCTTAGTAGTGAGCTTAACCTACTTCTTTTAATATATACTTGTAAAATGTTGTCGGAAGTTGTTTTCATTGTTCCATATTCATGTGTAGGTATCTGATAACTGTTTGTTTTTTATGCCTTCCGGAATAAAGGCCATAGGGCCAACGTTGATAAAACCAAACATATAAGAACATTTAAAAAAACACATGTTATATTAAATCAATTATAAATAATATTACACATACATTATTGCGGAAATACAAAAAATCGAAATAAAAAAATGCAATCAATATATCGTTAAATGTTTAACATAAAATTCGTATTATTATGTCCAGAAAATTGTAAACAACATTCTATCAAATTTAGCAGTAATTTAATAAAAATTATTTCAAAAGTAGAAAGGCATTTAAGAAGAAAATAAAACAAAAATAACCATTTTGTATACATGCAACTTAAACATACAATTTAGAAACGTTTGAAAAGATTGGAACAAACGTTAATTTCTAATAGTCAAAGAACGTTTCTTTTATTTAACAAACGAGCCAAGTCAATTCGGAAAAAGGTAATTTATAAATGAGTGATTTTAATAAAATAAATAAACTATTAATGTAATAATTTTCATTATCAGCTTCCTGTGTAGGTAGAGAGAAATAAATAAATAAATGCAATTCCGCACCAACGTATATTGCGTCACTTTTAAAATTCACTCATTTGTGTTTGGGTTTGTTTTAAATAACACACCTTGATGTGACTAGCTATAACTTTTTCCTTAGTAAATATCAACGTCAAAATTTTAATGAAAGTACATATATAATATTAAGAGAATTTTGTTTTAATTAAAAAATAACGAACCTCAAATTTTGTTATACTACATAGGTATAGTTTATTGACTTTTGCTAATAACCAAGCACTTGCGATATAGCGTAACAAAAAAAGCAAAACAAAATAATTATAAAAAAATAACAATATATACCTTGCAACACTCGGGTATATAGCCTTGATAAATATAATGACAGGTATATAAATATAACAATATGTGATCAACAAATTGACATAAAAAACAAATGTAACAGTAAAAATATCATCTTCGAAATCGTCTGCAACATCTGTGGGAAACTCTATATTGGAGAGACTGCTGGGAGACCGATCCACATGAGACTTAGAGAGCACTGTCTACCAAAAAGCGCCATTTTTGATCACTTCAATAACAACCACACACCGTAACGGATATCATACAGTCTATAACCTGGAGAATTCTTCATAGTAATCTAACACAAGAGTACAAAAGGAGAATTGTCGAATCGATATATATATATCTAAAGCCATGAAAGGTACTCTGATGAATGGATGCATTGGACTTCATTTAGATTACATTATGTAGATGAATGGAAGTAGACATCGATTATATTATGTAACCCTTCGTTTTCTTGTCTTCACGTATCTATTACGCAGTTTACTTACTGTCTTTCCATGTTTTCCGATCAGAATTTCTTGTTAGTTGTATTTCACTACTGAACGATGCTTATATAATGTGTACTCACTTTAGTATTTTATCTCTCTGTATTATAGTTTTATCTTAGTTGTGCACCGATGAAGCCGTAAGGCGAAACGTCTGCAATAGACAAAATTAAGTATCTGAAGAAATTGTGTTTTTGCTTTTCTTATAGTATACATATAATCCAGATACGTGGAAACTCCATTTTATCAACCTAACTTAAAGTTGGTAAATATAACACAACATTATATTTGGCTATAGTAGAGTTATACATTTATTAACTATATATGAGCCATAGATAGCGACCTTCTTTATATTGAAATTAGTAAGCGTGTCTTGTAGACAGAATAATTTATAAATCTATACTTAATAATGAATGAAATTTATAATAATAATGAATGCTACGCAACCTCAAATACAAACGAACAGCTTATAAAATGTAAAGTAATCTTTTTTTTAAATCTAAAAATATATATAATGTGCTTATATAAGTCGTGGTAAGGCATGACTATTTAAAACATATATTTGTAAGATAATGACCCTATTTTTTGTATCCAGTGGGATACAACAAATAAATAAATAAGTTGTGGAAATATAAATGCAAATATATCATTCATGAATAATATAATATATTCTCTAAAAATGACGCAATTTACCGCGCCGAACATCTTAAAATAAATGTAAAAATCCTTCAATATAGCTTAATTTAGTTATGTAACAATTATTCGAGATTTTGAATTATATAGACCTGTGTCCCTGTGAAACTCTACTACATAAGTTTAACAATTTAGGTGACTGTAATCAATTTTCAGTCGGCAAATAGGACCTACACGTTTTTCGATTGATTTTAATTTAATTTTTCTAATATAAAAACAACATAGTAAAAAAGGTCACGATATATAAATACTAATTGAAATGTTCAAAGTATTATTTAATCGTGAGGTATATATTGTAAGTCTCACAACAGTAGATATGTAATTATTGATGATACTGAGAACTTAGCCACCCGGAAGTTAGTCCATCGCATACAGAGGGCCCATGCACAAAGTACTAACGCCTTATTTCAGCCGTTTTCGACCCCTTGCCCCCCCCCCCCCCGCGTCCTCCCTTGTACGCTATTAATTTAACAATATTACGGGGACAACAGTAACAGAAAACATGTTTATTATATAATTTTTAAATAGGTATCAAGACATTACTTATTAAATATAGTTATTTAGGTAGGTTTTCTTATAATTGTGTATGCTGACTGTTAATATATTTATTTTTGAGTACTACAGTTTTCTAAAACGTACGTACGTTTTAGCTTCCCTCCTTTCCCTGTACGCCTCTGTACACTTTAAGGTGACACCCCCCCCCCCCTCCCTCCTTCATAGCGTACATACTTTGTGCGTGGCCGCTTAAATAAGTCATCTAATGTCAATGTTAATAGCTACTATTTAAATTTCGTTGGTGAATTAAATAATATGTAATAAAAAGGTGTGATTATAAAAAGAGCATTTATACGACTAAATATCTGACCAGTGCGACGATATGATTGATGTTCCTTGCTCCTTGGCAGCTCAGATAGGCTACCTTGCCAACTATTTGGTGTGACAATTAAAAAAAATTATACAGCTTATTTAAAAGTATAGTCATGTTTTATAAATATTTTACATTATATTTATTATTTGAATCGATTAAAAATATATAATGATTATAAAATAAACACATCAGCCTACTATAAATAATAACGGTTCAATGATTATATAAAACGAATTAAATTGTATGTTATTGTAGTTTTAAACATAATGCAATGTGATTGGCGAACATTTAACAATAATCCCAGTCAATAACCCAGTCAATAACCCAGTCAATAACATGGCAGCTATATACCTTTTCATTGATTTCACAGCGATCACATATTGTATGCATACGAAAATGAATATTAATTTGAAAAAAATCAATATTTGTCAATGTTCTTTTTTCAAATTCGTTGTACGGCGCTTCAGTAATTATTTCCTATGACATTTTAAGTTTGAGCGTTTTTTGTTTATAGCTTCTACCTCCTTTTTAATAATTTTGCCACCGCACCCTTCATTCTCCTTTGTAATTAAAAATAGTTTTTCAAATTCTGTACGACATACAATATTTTACACAGAAACAAAAAGCGTCATTGTCTACTGTGAATCCATCAGTTCTGTATAGTTCCCCCTTCTGTTATATACCTGTTTTGAACAACTTTTTAACAAAAACCCCGCGCGGTACTACGACCAAGCCCCTCTACTTTGAGTTCCCCTACCTAGGCGACGATATCGACAGAAAGGTTAAGAATGTGTTTATAAAAGCGAATATCCCAATACGCAT
>JAUZND010002282.1:0-12955 GCA_034780555.1 Coelogynopora nodosa
GTGCATTATATCCGACCTGATATATACTTGTTTTTTGGCCTGATCTCGTAGCGTCCTTATTTCATGGTTCAATTTGCGTTTGGTAGGAGTAGTAGGTCCGCTGGTGATGAGTCACTTCCACCTTTCCATCGAAAACCGCCATCACAATTTTGTCTATAGCATTTGCAAGACTCTTTGCAAATTTCAGTTCCGGCCGAAGATTGCTTCTACCGCCAAAATCTGCTTGTTCAATGACGAGGTCTTTCATATATTCGTGAGTGAAAAGGTTGCATAGACCGTAGCAAAGCAATTGTCGCTGAAATCGCTTGAAACCCACTGTGCATATTAATTATTTTGCAAAACATTTTATTAATACTATGTTTATAATCATTTCAATAAGTATGTGGTGTTGCTGAATTTAGATTAAGGGCAGGAATCGTCCATGAATAAATTAGCAGTTGAAATATTAAAAAGAATAGTCGTACAACCACAAGTAGTTATCTAATAATTTTCTCGTGTTCCGTAACTATTATTAAAGCAATAGTTTTTTCACTTTCCATTAGTTTACTTTTATGTTCAACGTCACCTACAGTGTTCTTGTTTAAATTGCACTCAATATCTGCATACACAACATATGATAGACGTTGAAATTTACCCCCAAATTATTCAATTCCGTATGTGTAGTTTTTGCTGGAGGAGTTTTGAGTAGCACAAAGTACAATGTTTATTAAGAGTTTTTTAGATTTAAATGGTTGGTTGCAGACAGCGTTCGCAATTTTTCCCAATCGGAATTATATTTTCTTTTGCAACATCCAAGCAATCGATTTAGATTTACTATATGTCTATAGTTAGCTGAATCCTTAAGCACCTTTGTATTGATCACCTTGCCTGGTGTTTTCGATGACGATTTGTCTGCAGCTCTGAGCATTCTTGCAGGATGGCTTTTGTTTTCCTCATCTCAATCAAGCCAATTTAGATAACACAGGGATTATGACGCTCAAAATTGATAATGTCACGTCCATTAACAGGAAACACAATCCCTGTCCAATTGTATTTGTCTTCAAGAATATCAAACTTTTGATGTCTATATCGGTCATCTCTATTAAATTTATGAGAATGTAGTCATACAAGCACAGAATACTTGAAGCCTTTCAAACTTTAATTTAATCTACAATACTATCCTGAGTCAAAATAGTTGCGTAACCTCACCATCTGAATCCAACTAAGTAGATCTGACCTCTAGGATTGAGTAAATTTTGCACTCATCTTGACTTGAAGCGAATAGGAGAATTACCGTAGTGTAAATTAATAGAGTGGCATCTTCAAAAAATTCTATCGTTTGCATATCGTCGACATTAGAAATGAAGCGTATGTATTGAGTCCGCCCGCGTCGACTGCGTTGTCGAACTCTCCTGCAATGTATGTTCAACATTTTGATATAGTGAAAATATGAATTACATTGTTCTCATTTAAATTTGTTTTTTGAATTAACTTTACCTGAAGTAGTCGTTATTTGTCAAGATGAACACGAAATTTTACCATCATTAGCGATATTATTTATGTGTTGGGTGGTCCCTAAGTCTTCTGTATAAAAACAAAATCGATAAATATGTTTTTTATCTCGGGCACTTTATCGGAAATATTAGGGTATAAATTGTTGCTGCATCATGCAATGTTTATGCAGAGGGATTAATCACATCGTTTGATGCTGCTGTAATTTGTTCCGGATAAAAACAAGCCCACCATTTATTGATCACATTTGGTTCAGACTCCATGTTGCTTGCATCATGCAATATTTCCGCAGGGGCATCAGTAGGATCAGACACAACATCTGATACTGCTGAATAAAGACATGCACAACATTTATCGATGGCATATGGCGCATAATCCATGTGTTCAAGCTGAGTAGTGCTGATTTTCGATATATCTTGTTCAAACTGAACAAACGTATTATTATATTCATTATTTTGAGAATGAATAGGAGATTGAATTGATAAGATAGGTGTCGACTTTGGTATTGTTGACGACGTTGGTAGTGTTGACGACGGTTGAACATTTTGCCAGCCAGCTCTGTGATAGTACTTCATTCTTCGGATGAACTATTCCTCACTCATTTCCTCCTCCTCCTTCAACAAATCCCTTGTATGATCTTCACTACTAGTGTTTGAAATATATGAAACATTCCCGAAGAGTGAATTCATCGTTAAAACAGGTAAAAATAATTATACACGAATAGAATTAATCCAAATTGTTGAAGGGATAAACTGAAGTAGTATATAGTAGTATATTTAATGCTTAATTTATAAAAAATTAAGTATAAACAATATCAAATTTTGTAAGCAGATAAGAGAGATATAACCGATAGTAGTAAGAGCTGGAAACATGCAGCTCTATTTATACTGATACAAATATGCGTGGTTGGAGGGGGGGTCAATTTCAAAATTTTATTTTTGATGTATTGTCTAATTATTATCATATTTCTAAAAAGTGTGCGAGGGGTCAAAATATTATTTTTTGATTTAGTGCCTACTATCATGCTTTTTCAATGGGGAGGGGGTCAATGGTGGTCAATATTGGTAAAAGGTCAAAAGGTCAATGTGCTGTAGAATCGGCCCTTCTTATACTACTGAAAGGATATTATTACTTGACGCAGAATTCAGTTCCTTTGTCGCTGAGTAGGAACATAAGGGAGCGTTTCTTTAGTGAACTAAGCGGAATTCTTTCAGATCGGTTAAGGCTATGAGGTGGTAGATTGTTTTTTGCTATACCTGCCATGCGAAGCATTCTTGTAATAACTTTTTTTTCTATTTCCAACAAAGAAGGAGGAAGGTTAGACACGTAATTGCGCCGTTTGATAGCTTGAAAGTAAGGTAGGTTAAGTTTCGAAAAATTTTATGTGGTGGTGCAATCGGATTTGATGTTCTGGTCTGCAGAAATCCGCCATTTGAATGGCATTGTTGTATATTACAATAGTGAAAGGAACCAATAGAAAGATTGTTATATGTGGAGATCTTTCTATGAAAAACTGTATTCAGGCTAAAGTTGTATACAGAAAATATGTTCAATTTATTTCGAAAGACAAAAGTTATTGTAAAACATGTATGGCGCCAAATATATATTACTAGAAAAATATTGCCCGATTACGTCAAAATCACAGTAATAAGTATCCAAATTGAATCAATCTGTCACATACGTAGTTTATCAAATGTCTATCATATGTATGGTTATGATGGGGTTACGACAGAGATATGCAATAATGTAATTTATTTTTTAATTTTGAGAAAGATCATATGTAAAAATATATCTATTGTATATCATGTACATGCCCCAGTCTACAATACACACGAGGAGACGATAGCAACTGATAACTAAGTTGATCGAGTCAGTTTCCCCGATTGTGGAGTTTTAGAGACAACTGATTGAGTTGCTCGAAGTATTTGTTAAGCTTAAAAATTGGCGACTGCAACTTGTGACTGACAATTATCATTTTAAATTAATGACTGAATGACAAATATTAACTCAGAATCAGTAAAGCCAATTACAGGGCTAATATTGTGAAGTTAATAGATGAGTTATTATCATAATTTAGAATTACATTATACAGTATTGTTATATTGTATTTATATATATATATATGTTTACGTTTCATTTCACTAAAATTTTTGCTAATATATTTTCTATAACTGAATAAGATGTCAACTATATCGCACTAATGTATAATACTCCGTTTTCAGACAAATACAGAAGAGATTTCAGGTCGATTCAGTCGAAGTTCAAATAATTTAAAGGTGGCATCAGTAACAAGTAACAGTGCAATTCTCACTTTTGTACCTCCCAATCAAGAAGTCTCATATAAAGTACAATACTATGAGAGGTTTGTACAAATAATACGTTATAATGTGTAATTATGAAACTATTAAACGTTACAAGTTTTTTAAATGTTTGACAGTGTATCTCATATTTGTAGAAATAATGGCGAACTATAATCTTGTACAATCGTTTAGTTCCAGCAAATTTAGTTATTAATACCCTTATTCGTAAATTTTGTAATAAAATAAAACAAAACTCAACATTAAAACTTCGTATTATAGGATGCAATGTACAGTGCTGACATAATCGAACTGTCGATCTAGGCATATTGAGTGTGATCCTAACTAAACCATGATGGACTGGTGTACATCTTTATTTGCTAACTTCCCCGCTCTGTATTCTTTTAGAAGTTGTTTTTAAAATCTAGTAATTAGTGGTTAATTATAAGAATTATTAGCATGTAGCAAAATATAGTTATATAAAATTAACTTTTTTAGAAAATTAAAGTGTAAATGTGCCATTATTATAAGTGATCTGCACAATATAATGAGTTACCAACTATATAATAATGAATAATATGTAGCAGACTGTGTGCCTGCGTAAGTGAAGGAGGCACTTATCGATTACGAAGTGACTAGGCCAGTGAAAAGTCCCCTTTTTTCATACTAATTTAGTTACAAAACCTGAAAATAGAAAAAAGGCAATTATTGTAAAAGGTAATGAATGAGAAAATACGAGTCTAACATGAAATATGTATGAGTGTAATAATAATATAATTATAAACATAAATAACTGAAAAACAAAAAAATATATTCAAATGAAAATAAAAAATTAAAAATCGAATTAAATATTAAATCGTTATAAAATAAATCGTTATAATTTAGAGAGTAACGCAAATAGAATGCATGCATTAATAATTGGAATAATGATGAATATATGGATCATAGTCTAAAATACTTAACTTACTGAACATTCATTTAGGATTAGAAAGTTTTTTACATTGATATAATTTTTGAGGAAATAAAAGTAGTATGGAAGTTTTACCACAGCTTTCAATCATAAGCAATCAACAAATTTGGCTAAATACTCTACACTTATTGGCTAACAATCAGTTTGATTGGCTGAGCAATCATAGATTGGCTGAGCATTAAGCGGATGAAATCACGCGACTTTGCAGTCAATTATGTTCATCGTAAATACAAGGCTCCTTATAAGAAGCCTCATAAGGGAATTTGCAACTCCAACGGGGAACACCAAATTATGATTCATCGACCATTACACAGAACACAGAAAGGAACTTGACTTAGTTTAAATCGGCCGTTCGAGAGCCGAGGTGTGTAGTTTTGCTTTCGTTGGCGTGATCGTCTACCGTCCATTTCTTTATTAATTTTAAAATGATTGCCTTCATAGTATTAGGATATATTTTAAATATATTTACACAAGGAAGAAACAACATTTTCTCCAAGTACAGAAGATTTATTTTGTAGTATATAAACAATTAACAAGTTTTAAACTTATATTACATAACAGGCTAGTGTACAAGAACAAGCTGGCTTTTTGACAGTGTAAACCATTTTATACATGCAGTATTGCTACAATAAATATTGTTTTGCAATTTACTGCAGAAATATGTGTATTACCTAAGCTTTTTGATATACAGCTGAAGACGGAAAACATTTGACATATGCATATGTGATATTGTAAAGCAATATATAATATAAATAATTACTAAACTTTGAGAAGCAAAAATGAGTATATTATATGAATTAGCAATTTTAAACCATAAATATATAAAAAATTTTAATATTATTAAATTAAAAATATTATTTTAAAAAATTAATTAAAAAATATTTAAATTAAAATAATACAATATAGTTTTTATTTTCTATAATATAGAAATTCATTACCTTTCCAGTATAGAAAAAAAGCAATCAAAATTACGAATTTAAAAGAAATCGAGTGAATTGTTTATTCCAAATTAAAATACATTAATTTGACAATAATAAACTGATCTTTTTTTCCAACAGCTATTTCGGAACTGCCATTGTGGAAAAGGTGAACATAGCAAAAGGAACCACAGATGTCTTACTTTCTTGTCTGCGGTCCAGCAGTCATTACGCGGTACAACTTTTAGATACATCTGATCAAATCGTTATGAGGACTACGTTTAATACTTCACGTAAGTAACGTAATGATTATTATATATTTCAGCAACAAAACCTATAATTTATTGTTGGATTTGTAAATATTTGATGTTAGGTTTGTAAAACTGAGATATAAAAATACCCATTTACCGCTCATGTTGCGCTATTAAAATTATTTAAATTGTAAAAATATTATTTAGTTGAATATTTATATTTTAATAATGTTTTAACTAGTTTTTGGCGCATTATTTCCAATTCAAAAGATGCAATTATTAATCAAATAATTTATAATATGCATTTAGATTGGATCTAGGCCAAGAGCTTTTTTGAAGGTATGTTTTCACAGCATATATTTTGATAATATAAATATATTTATGGCATCAAATAACAGCGCAAAATATATACATGTTATGTTCCATCATACTATTATATCTAAATAATTTTTTTTAAATATCATTATCACAATATAAATGCGTATAAAAATTAATATTGCGTCAATCAAATGTGAGAAAAATGTATGACATTTTGTAGTAATACAATAATAGATTAATAGAATAATAATAGAATAATAGATTTAATACATAAATACACAATACACCAATTTTGTATCATATATTGTAATGAATGTTTTTTTATGACATGCATGTATTGTTTTTTTATGTGTTGGTTATTTGCATTTTATTGATTATATTATATTTTATACTTTATATAATCGATGATTAATCGATGATTTTATCAGGTTTCTCCAGTTCGATAAATGTAATCGATTTCCTATAGAAGAAATGTATTTTAGGACATAGTAGAACATATTAGGACATGGAAGGACATAGTAAGAAATAATGGGACATAGTAGGAAATAATGGGACATAGTAGGACATAATGGGACATTTTAGGACATAGAAGGACATAGTAGGACATAGTAGGACATTGTATGACCTAGTAGGACATAGTAGGAAATAATAGGACACCGTACGCATTGTTGGACATAGTAGGACATAGTAGGACATACAATAGTAGGATGTATTAGGAAATAATGGGACATAGTAGGACATAGTAGGAAATAATAGGACACAGTACGCATTGTTGGACATAGTAAGACATAGTAGGACATACAATAGTAGGATGTATTAGGAAATAATGGGACATAGTAGGACATAGTTGGAAAATTCTGAGGATTCTGGGGTGCCTTAAGTTTGAAATTAATTGATGTACCAAATGTACCGATCTATCAAGTGGAAGATTCATAACATTCATACTACTCATACATAACACTACTCTATATTATAATATATATATAAATAATTTGTATATATTTCGGCATTATTAAGAGTTGTTCAATAAAAACTTTGGAATTACTGAAGCATGCCTCTATATGGATGAGGAAATATTAACATATTTTTGTTTTGTTTATTATCTTAATTCTGGGGAAACCAGTTCGAGTTGGCTTCGGTCTAGGTCTGTTTAGCTCAACTTTTTACCTGTATCAAAGTTTGTCATACTCAGGAAAATGTGTATACTATGATACTATTTTGTATTGGAGCAAGTGTTGTGAATGAGCAACAGCAATGTTTTCCCATGCTTGCGAAAATGCTGAATATTTTGACAACTTCTTTTATTCTCATTTCTTAATATGTTATTTATTATTCCGCTTGTTTATATTTCAACTGACACTGTAATACAGTCCAAGAAATGTTTTATGACATCATTGATGGACGGGCAACACAATATATCAAATTTAGATTAATACGAAATGCAAAACTCGTATTATTCAAAAACCCTTTGCTTGATCTCGAATGCAATTCGCCAATTGCTGAGGAAGTGGGTTACCATCTCAGTTATTAATCCTCTGATCTTCCGAAAACTTTTTAGAACTATCAGATTATCTTCTAATGTGTTAGACAAATCAAGTCTGAGATATTCAAATCACTAATATTTAAGCATGGAAACAGTGCAATGTTGATATACTTTTAAAATAAATCGTAAACCACATAATCATTTAATGCGTATTCTCTGTTTTCACTATACATCGTAATCTAAAGCAAAAATGTAATGCAATTTCACTTCCTTTAAGTTTGGTATATTGTACTTTATTAGACTATTACCCTCATTTGCTCAGCTCATAAAATATTATTATGTGCTTTATTTTAAAAAATATTTCAGACTTCTATTTACTAGTTATCGATGAAAACAATTAAAAAAATTATAGAAGATTAAAAAAAAGTTTGTGTATTTTGTTCACGTTACGTTAACACACCATTTTTGTATTATAATAATTAATAATTATGTATATATTTTTACAAAATATTTCCCATTCCGTATTAAAAAATAACATTTAATAATTTTACACCATAATTTCAGACAAAAATTATATTTTTGGTCTTCGGAAAATGGGTTAAGTTCAAATAGATTTGTTTTTTTAAGTTATGTTTGCAGTAGTCGCTCAGCACATTGACCAAAGCATTTTGGATTAGCTTTTCCTTATAGTCGTTCATGTATGATGACCAAAACTGCGACTAGGACGGATAGCTGGCATCTAGTTCTACTTGGAGGCAAATATTCTTGGACACAGTCATACTGTGTAATTAGCGATGTATACTGAGTTTATGGTTTTATGTTTATATAAGCAGTGTGATGGAATTTAAGGGAGGGACCAGAAGGGTGGTTCTAATAGTGAAATTGAGAGTACTTTACAGTCGTTAGAAGGAGGACCTTGAATTATCCGTCTAGTCTGAGCACACATTGGCTTCACCCTGAAACGGCGTTTACTTGTGTTTGGATGTCGCGGGTAACTTCAATCGAACTACTGTCTTGGGCTCACATCACCACGTTTCCGTATACGTGTCTAGACTCAAAGATTCTAGATGTAGTATCCAACTTCTAATGTAACAGTTCCAGTGATTAGTGATTTATATGAAAATGTTAGCAGAAGAATATATAGAAGAAAAATTCATTCACGTAGTTCATCAATTTGTTTCCAAATTTGTAGTAATCCTTCTACCTTGACGTGTACTTGGACTCTTCCATAAATTGTATTTGACCAACAGGAATTGACATATCTGCGTCGTTTTTCTCTGTGACAATGAAACGTATTTGATGAAAGTCTTACATTTGGTGTACAATTTCCATGCTCTGCCCCAGCAGGGCATGGCTTTTATTTTGTGAAAGTTCTTTTGGAAGTTCGGTTTAATCTGCTGTCGGCGTTGGGAGTTTTATGATATGTAGGTCTCAAAGAAAGTAGTTTGACTAAATATCAGTCAGCGATGAATTTTTCGTAAAAACGTAATCGAACACTTACAAATATAAAATTTGTGTATTCCAAAGCGCACACCGTAGTTGCGTTTATACCAGTGAATGAGCATTTGGCCTATTTGACATTACCGCCAAAAGTCCTTGAATTGATCCCACATAAAGTCGGTGAAGTGTGTCTCGGAAATTGTACACTTCTCAAGTGCAACGAGAAAGTCGTGATTTTGAAACTGTAGATCTTATGTCTAGTCAAGATCGACCTTGAGAAGATACCCCCTGTTATACAATTAATTGTAATTCGATAAGTTGTGTCCGTCAATCTCAGCGAGTCATGGACAATTCTTTTGTGTTAATTCACTGGATAATGTATTTCCGGAAAAGCTGTTGGTGTCTATGCTGAGTAGGTTAACCTCTGGATGCGTAGAATCGAACGAGTCAAGAACTCGGGGTGTTGGAGATAACACTATAATAGTTTATAAACACAGTACCGTCTTTTATATCTCTTTAATTAAGTAGTACGTCTACATTATGAAAGAGATCAATCTGTGCGGATGTGGAGAGCGAGAGACACTGTTAAAATGTACATAATACATTTTATACATATAGACATACTTACTTGTGCATTTGTGATCTTGAGAGTCGACTCTCAAGACATGCCAGGAAAAGTACAATTATTAGACAATTAATAACGAAAAATTCAACCCAATTACTTCCGTTATGGATAAACTCATTTGTTTTTTCTTAACACGTCTTAACATAGAATTAGGGTAGACGGGGATTTCTGCAGAATTCGATAGAATTTGTGATTGTGGAGTAGAATAGATGCATCCTGTGGCTCAATTTAAACAATATGTATACATAACACCGTCTTAAAATTTTAAATTCTTCCAAGTCTAAATTATGCAAATGATCTATTTTCGTTGTAGTAAAGTTTATGGAATAATCTAGCGAGAAAGTAAGTAACTAAGTAAGTAAGTAAAACGTTTATTATAAAGAAAACGACCTAGGTCAGACATGGTAAAGGTGACACAACAAAAAGTAAAAACATAAAATAAACAAACAGTACCACTAAACAACTGATTTGGAAGTGAAAGCAACAAATCGAAAACCACTACACAGAATTCTTGATAGCATTAGAAAAAAAAAGATTTTAAAAGTTTATTAGTCAGGATTGCTGGCAGGCGAATAATTTTTCGATTACGTAGCCTCATCCAGTAGGTTAGTTGTTGGACAAGTATCAAATCGTAGAGCATGTGATTGGGATTTGACACAATCGATTCAAATGTTATTTTACACGTGTTAAAACGCCTTAAGTCGAGGGAAATTAGCTGAAACTTATGCATGATTAAGTTGTAGTCGTAGATATGCTCGGATTTAGGAAACCCCTTGATATATTTCAAAACGCGTCCCTGGATCATCTCGAGAGAATTCGATTGCGCTCTTGTTAAAGAAAAATGCCACAGTGCTGCTCCGTATTAAAAGAAAGCTTCTTATCGACGCGCAAAAATTGTACAATGTTTTTATTGGGAAAACGGGTTCTCAGCACGGCTATCACAAAGCGGATTCCTTGTCGGAATCCTTTATTATATGTTCGATGTTGTGTTCTAATGTTCGTTTTTTGGTAATGGTACATCCAAAGAGTTTTGCAGGGTAATTATTTCACCGTAGATTGTTGTGGGTGACCATTCGTGTTTACATCTTTTGAAGTTTATCCAAAGCTCCATTGTTTTTTTGGGGTTGAGTCTCATTTTATGAAGTCTCGCTTACTCAGCCAGCTGTTGCTCTCTCTCACTCAGGGACTTAGACAACGCGTCAGATAAGCATTCGATGAGAATGCTATCGTCAAAAATGTCGGCCAACATATCATAGAAAAGTACAATAAAACCAACTGGGCCAAATTTGGTTCCTTGGAGTACACCAGACGCACATTCTTTCCAATCTGAGGTGATACTTTTATACTTAACTCTCTGGATTATATTACTGAGAAATCCGGCAACCCATTTACAGAGCCACAGGGTAACATCGAGATTGATTAGTTTGCGAAAAAAAATTGTGTGATCGATTCTATGAAACGCCTTTGAAAAGTCGATCATTAGGATTCGCCTGGTTTGTCCGTTGTCGGCCGCCTGAAGAAGCGCGTTAACAAGTTTGATCATTGCGAAGGCAGTGGACCCACCCTTCACAACGCCGAATTGATTCTTGTCAATCTTAGTCTGAGTGGCATTCCAGAGATGATTAATAATGATATTCTCAGCAACTGCAAATACTGATGACACACGTTAATTTGACTGATCGAATCTCGGACTCAATATTGCTTGGTTGGTATGTTTTGGTTAAAGGGATCACATTTTTTGGCCAAATTGCTTCCTTCATAGATGCACAGACGATGGTTGTGACAGGTGAAGCTAGGAATTGGCTCCAGTCTTTCCAGATCCAATTTGATATAGTGTTTGGTCCCACGGATTTATTTATTTTGATATTATTCATCATTCTTTCCACTTCACATATGCTTGGCAGACATTCTTCTGGGTTCGAAAATTCAGAATTTAGCTCTGGCTGTTCTTCAGAATTCATTAGCAACAAAACAAAAAACTTTCCTGGGTAACCTTCAAAATTCTCATTTATGAGAGCTTGACATTGGTCCGTTTTTGATAAGTCAATAATGTTTTTTAATACAAACCACCACCATCTTGGATCTATTAAATTCTGGATATTGTCTGCAAAGCATTTCGATTTTTATAGGGTTAAAACTAAAATTCCGCCCCGATTTATCAATAAAATACTTATTTAAAAAAAATATTGAACGATTTTTTAAAAGAGAGGTTCGAAGTGCAGGAGCAGATGTGTGTGGGGTGGATTAGTTTCGATTTAAAGGACCATTCTCCCATATTACTCACGTAGCATTACTTTATATTTGTTAAATTTAATGCGCTTAATAAATTTCAAGCCTGAAAATTTAATAAGCTTATCAATTTTAATGATCTTAAAATATACAAACAAGTTTTACTCAGGTGAAACTATTAGTGTACACCAATAAACAGTTAAACAAATTAAAAGCTATTAACATTGTATTTTACATAATCAATGATGTAGGTTTATAATTTACGTATTAGACCACAAAACGCATTGAGCATTAGTATAAAAAGAAAGCTCATGAAAAATAATACCTTTTTTGCTTTTAGGTGTTTATCCGTACTGCTGAATAATTTATAATTTAAATCGAATTAAAACTAAACCAAGTTGAACGAGACATTGAAATAACCAACTGTGTCAAATGTGTTGGAGAAGTCCAGCACAACGAATAGTACCATGAGCCTGTAGCACCAATTTATTTATTATTACACTGTCGTTCAATCACAAAGTTAGTGTATCATTCAGTAGTAATTTAACAATCTGACATGTAATTTAGAATTTGGCAGTATATTTACAAAAACATGAGACATTTACAAAGCGATTTGTAAATCGCTTTGTATATTTACAAACTAGTGATAAAATTAAAAAGTACTTTGTAATTCTATTAAAAAGGATTTTATATAAATTTTATAAGCACGTTCAATTATAAAGTTATAGAAAGTATCATTTAATAGTAATTTAACAAACACTTTGTAATTTTATTACAATATATATTTATTACATTTTGTAGGCGTAGGTCACTGTATGTATATAGCGCCACAAATCAAGCAAAACTTAAGCATAGAATATGTACATAAATATGCGGGGTGTGGAGATCAATTGAGATATGAAACTAGATTGTATACTTGCTAGTTTTTTTAAAA
>JAUZND010002283.1:0-12954 GCA_034780555.1 Coelogynopora nodosa
GCGCATTCGACATTTTCGGTCGCATTCGATTTTTATTAAGGGGCCCTTTCGATTTTTATAAATATATATATATATATGGTTAAATATCTGGTATGAGCACAAATTATTTTAAATACTATAATATTGTATAATTAATTGGGTAGCCCATACTCTATTTTTCCCTTAAAGGTATAACAAAGTAATTGACCTTTCTATGTTTATTTTGATTTTGCACCAATAGTGGAGGCAGTATTTTTTTCTCATCATATGTTTTGTCATTCTGACATGATGTTATGTTATGTCATCATATTTTTTTTCTTCGTATTATGTCAGCTACCAAGATTATGTAAAGGTTTAAATTTCAGCAGGTACCTTTGATTTATAAATGAACTTTTAGGAACACTTCTGCAAGTTTGAGCTTAGTTAATTATTAATGATAATGTCACCGATTACACAAATGGAATTAAAAAACTTATAATTTCTATACCTCTTGGACATAAAATTGTAAACCTTTTACCATATTTTATAAACATGCATTCTCGTTTTTTCGAACTATATATTTACTACGTCATAAATGACTCGAAGTGATATTATGTTTCTATATTTTAAAAGTGTTTTGCATTTGCAAATATTTTGAGTATAATTTGTAAAGGAGATTTTTATCACAAAATTAACATTCTATTAATTAATATAAAATGTGTTTAATTAATTTTTTAAATTATAAAAAATATAAACCTGAAAATATTGAGTTGTTTCTAAACTTATCCGTCATGAAAAGGGAGCTGAAATTATTCCCACATACTATGGACAGACGATATTCAGAAACGAATTACTCTAAATGTAGACCTGAAAAAACTGCGCTGTATAATTAAGAGTAACCAATAACATCTCGGGGCCATGGCATATCAACATTAATGATGGAACGGACGTCTGGTGACGCTCAGATACTTTTTCGGATTAGTCATGAGCGGCAAGCTTCATCTGAGCCGAAGAAGTTTTCCCAATCAGATTACGCGATTACAACTGGTTAAATGTTCTATGTAGGCTTACCAGGTTATTCTGAAGCAATCGTTAGAAGAAAGGTTTATTCACAATGTAGGTAATCAACCAATCTTTGTCAGGGTTGGACATCAACTACATCTCCCTGTATGGGGTGAAGCAGGGCGCCATGTGCCTCTGTCTGCGCTATCTTCTACGACAGAACGAGCCGCTGCCAGGGATGCGGTTAACGATGCCTGAATTAGCGACAATCACTGCTGCCGTGTTCTGGGGTTTGGACCGAGATCGTACTCCGGAGGAGGTGGCCTTCTATTGCGGGCTGAAGAATGTGCCCACCAGTCGTTGTTGTACTTTGTGGAATTGGCTACAGGTTTGAATTATTCATTATTATAATTATAACTATTTTGTTGATAAAAATTTGGTCATTTATCCATTAATGCCCTCCATGGGTGAAAAGCCTTTGAAATCTAAGGTGTTTGATGTTTTTTTTAATATATTTATATATATATATGTCATGTCAATATCGTAGACATATTTGTGCAACTAATTCTAAAATATTTTATTAATTTGCTTAGTTATTTAATATACAATACTTCACAATTTGAATATTTTTTTCTTATATATTAGATGTTATGCACATCACACTGTGTTAATATGTATTTTGTATTATTTATAAATCAGTGAGAATAATATACAATTAAGGATATTAGAATATATAATATCGTCGTAATTGTAGGCGTTACACGTGTGTTTTAAATTGGAAATTAATACCTCACGTGTGTATCTCTGTGAATTATTCAGGGAAAGCAAAAAACGTTATATTATATTCCTTAATATCTAACTAAACATTTTCAAACTTTCACATATTGACCACTATTGTCAGATGGAATTTAGTATAAAATTATTTCGACAAATTTATTAATACTTTGAATGCAAATATTTTAGTTGTTTGTAACACAAGTCACATGGTGTGCTATTGATTGAGTGAACACATGTGATATATTGATGACAAAGACACGTGAGATTTTAATTGTCCATAAGTACGTATATGTTAAGTTAATTGTGTCCTATAACCATATTCGATTAAATTTGTAGTTTAATTTTTACGTTTAGTATAATTCTATCGAGTTTAAACGTCAATGTTGTTAGTAAAATAGCATAAATAATATTAATCTATAGCTATTAATTGTGTATCAAACTATATTATATCATCGGATCTGATCAGAGTGAAATTATAATGAACATTCACAATTTCTGCAGAACATCTACTACCACATGCATCGTATCCTGGCACCCCTGTTGTACCTCGATGGTCTTCTTCCTCAACCCCGAGAGGTCTTTTATAGCGTAGTTTTCTTCGCCTTTTTCCAGGTTGGGATGAAACCGGGTAAGAATGTAATGCATTGTATGAACTTTAATATATTCCATGTCTATTGTATAGCAGTTCATGCGCGGCCTGCGCTATTTAAAAGAAAATTCTGCTTAATATGTGTTTTTTTAGATAGCCTATACTCTAAGGATTTTCTAAATATTATGCTATAATTATATATAATATTATTCATAATTACGTTTTGTGATATGAAGTCTTAGTATAACAAGGCGTTCTTTGTTAATGTGTACTCATTTGTTAATTGACTGCATTATTTTTATCATCGGTACACAGATAACTGAATCTCACATAAAATTGACATGTTTAATAGGTCCAATTACATCTATATTTTTATACGTATATTTGTATGAATTATTATATACATTTTAGCGGCCGTTTTTATACTTCAATTTTAAAATGGACTGCTCAAATATGATACTAAAATATAAATCCAATAAAATAATATGAAATAATTATTTTTAAAAATTTATTGTATTTTTTGCAGTATTATTTTTACTCCGGCGGTATTGATTTTTTCTGCAACATGCCTTATCAGCACTAACTGTAATGTAGTTGAGTGCAACGGGTGCGTTAATCAAGCAAAGAAATGAATGATATTTATGACTAAAACAATAACATGTGGGTGTACTGCCCCTATTTTAGTTATTTTTCGGGTCTATCCAAATGAGTAAAGGCATAATGTCCACCAAGCGCGACGCGAAATTCCGCAAAAAGTTGATTACATACATTTCAATGAGCCTATTTCCATTGAACGCGACGCTACGAAGCTGAAGTTGAAATTGTTCAACTTTTTGGACGAAATTAATATTTCACTCTTTCGGTTAGTTCGGGGGGGGGAGGGGCATGGTCTATTTTAGCCATGACTCATAAATCTATTTATAAGTGAGTCAGAATCCACTCTTCCTATACTACTCAAACCTTCAGAAAACATTCCAAATCGTCTCCAAATATAGGAAAATTTAAACTAATATCAAATTAAAAATTAACTTAAACAAAAATGATACTTTTAAAGTATGATGGGCCTAAGACGAGATATTTCCTCAATTTTTTTCATCATGGAGGTCATAAAAACGCGCTATCACCTGCGAAAACATTGAACAAGACAAAATTTCAAATAAAATAACGTTTAATAAAAAAGACTAATAAGTATACAACAAAACAATAAACCCAATTACCGGTAATAGTATATAAAAGTAGGAACAAATTAATACAGTATACAAGCAAACATATTTCAGAGCAGAAATATAAATAACACAGTTAGTACCAAAGTAAAACTAGCAGTATGCCAAAATTACACTCTTGGTTTGAAAAATGCTGCAACGTTTGTTTCAATATAGCTGTATAGATATAACAATAAATCGAGTAACCGAAGCTGATTGAAAATACACAATTGAAATCGCATATATAAACAAAAACCGCGTTTCTTCATTATAATGCGATCTGCCACTTATTCCCTTTTTTGTTTTTCTGCATTATTTGTTATGTCTTGTTTACTATTTACTTTCGTTTTTGAAAACGGCTAAAGTTTAACTTTAACATGTTAAAAAATATAACTATTCGAATGCATAACATCTTTTTCGTTTTTTTTATTTATACTAAATTTTGTTTATTTGTTAAAAATTTTGTTTATTTGTTATAAATTTTGTTTTTTATTTTTGTTATCTATAATGATTAAGGCTACCCTGAACGCCGCTTTGCATTTTTCACAGGTAGGTTTAAGTAGTAGTTTAAGAATTAATATTTGAATAAGCGGACTTTTTTATAAGCAATCGCTCCAAAATAGGCATTAGGAGTCATAGAAACATGCTATGAACCTTTAGAGACTACAATATTTAAGAAATAACTTTTCTGTCATGTATTTCATTGATGGTGGAGGTAATGCATATTCATGCTAAAAAACACAACAATGAGAAAGGAATATATTTTCTATGATTAATAAAATCCATCTTTGTTAGAGTTGGCTTAATTTATTTTACTTTGTTTGAAAATTTACATAATAATTATCTGTATTGTCTGATTAATATTGCTTCTTGAGTCATCAAAAATCTTGCCTCCTAATAATATATATATATATACATATTGGTATTATCTCATTTCTTGTAAATTATGCATATAGCATCCACGGTTGATTTTTTAAAATCAGTCATACTTATTCCAGAAAGTAAATTATTCATATTTATTTTAAATGAATTGCCATATCTTTTTACAGCATCTACATTTCTGTAATGTTCAGTAGAAAAATGTGGTTGCCATACAACTTCTTCGTAGTGTTGAGGCTAGTCTTCAGCCTCCTTGAGTTCGAATTATTTAATTATTTGATACAACGTTGGCCCAACGAGCACGATTCATACTTTTTTTTTCTAGTGCCCGATCAATAGTTAATAAAGAACAGCAGCCCATTGCGTTGATTAATAAATGTAAAATTGACTTCTGATAATGTAACGTACTTTTCTAACAGAAAATACATGAAATCAAGGATAACAGGATTAGGTCATTGCGCATAATTGCGCCTTTTTTGAGTGTTATAAAAATAATGTTCCAGAAATAATTTGAATACTCGTTTATCACTTTATTATGTATCATATAATTTGTTTGTATTATTTATTAATAACATATATTTCATTTACTCCAAGTTCTATTTTTCAATATCTATTGCTCTATAATAAAAATATCACTTCAAGATATAATTTGTAACTCTTTTATTGTTGTTGCTTATAGAAGCAATTTAAAAACATAGATATCTATTGTGTTAAAAACTTATTTAATAATACATATTTTAAATCTATAACACGATAGAATAAAACTAACCTGAAATTCGTAATTAGCGTTTTAAAATATGACAGAAGCACGATGTTTTTAATTATACATACATAAATGTATATATAAAAAAAATTAATATTATTTCTTTTAATTATGGCAATGATTCTTAAAAAGATTAGCATAAGGTACTTGTTATTTAACTGATACCAAAATATATTTTTTATTATAAACAAAATACTTCAGTTATAAATATACACTGAATCTATAACACAATATAAATGTGAGAGTACTACATATAAGAGTTAATTACATATGAAGTACCCTTATTGTATGTATATAACACAAGCTTACGCTATATTTGTCATAAATATATAATTTTTTTATACTTGTTGAAGTTTCAACTTAGATATAGGAGGAAAATCAGCTAGTGTGCTTGGCGATGGTTTTTTCGGAATTGTAATAATTTTTTAATTTTAATATTTTTCATGAAGAATAGTCGTTCTCTAAAACGTTCTCTTAAAATATATCGCTTACTATTTAACATCTTATTATATATTTCTAAATCACTGTGTGTTATTATAACTGAACTGCGCAGAAATACAATACGAATAATTATTTTATATATGATATATACATATATATAATTGTAGAATAAACCAACATTTCAGACTGAAATAAACAAAGTGTAAGTTTTGTATTATCGAACAAATATATAAATTATTAAAAACTGTTCTGCTGCACATTTGTAACCATAGTAACCATGGTTAACGGGGATGTTTCCCATTACCGCATTGTTTTTGTTCAATAATTTTTAATTTATATTTTTAGATAACCCAATTTTTCCATTTAAACTGATATTTACCCAAATATAAACTTAATTTCTCATTAGCAACAATTAAACAGAATAATTTCAATATGAATAAACTTAATTTAATCTTTATCGATTTTACGATGGTAACAAATATGTGTACTGGAAAAGTTATATAATTTAAAAAAATTCTAAACAGTTCAAAGGTAAATGTTAGAAAGTTACACGTTTTATAAATACAAATGTTACATTTTTGTTACGCATAATAGAAATAAAATATAACCTATCATTACATGCATCACGGACATTTACTCATTACAAGAGTAAACTTAAAAAGAGAATTGTGCTCACCAGATAAGTACAGAGTACACAGGCTGTCTTAAAGAAATCAATAAATGAAAAATGTAAATCAGTAAACAAAAAATGTAAACAAATAAACCAAAAATGTAAATCAGTAAACGAAAAATGTAAATAAATAAACGAAAAATATTAATTAATAAACCAAAAATGTAAATCAATAAACGAAAAATATTAATTAATAAACCAAAAATGTAAATCAATAAACGAAAAAAGCAAATCAAAAAACGAAAAAAGTAAATCAAAAAACGAAAAAAGAAAATCAAAAAACGAAAAAAGAAAATCAATAAACTAAAAATATGTAAATCAGTGAAGGAAACATATAAATCAATAAACGAAAAATGTAAATCAATAAGCGAAAAATGTAAATCAATAAGCGAAAAATGTAGATCAATAAACCAAAAATGAAAAGCAGTAAACGATTATTTGCATATAAATAACAGAGGCAAACTTTAAACTATGTTTCAAAATATGCTTTAAAAGACATACTTAATAATATCTTTTGCTGATTTTCGATGAATTTGAAAGGGTAGATATAACAGATATAATGTACGTGTGAAACCGCAATTATACTTTTATTGTATATAATTATCTGAAACTATAAATGGAGTTTCAACCTTTGTTTTTTTTACTTAGCCTTAAAAATATTGTTTGAATACTAGAAAATGCAATTACTTTAAAAATCTTTTGTTTAGTCTGGTCTGCACTGGTCCAGATCATATGGACAACCAAAGAATCATTTTCATGGAACTCAGATCTCTTTAACAGTTGTACAGATATAAAATTATTTGTAATTATTGGTAGACAATTAAAATAATGACAAGTTAAAAGATTATATATACCATTCTTCCGTCAATTGTTAGTCATGGGCAATGAAATATCATCAAAAGGCCAAATAAACATGATTACCAATAGTATTATATTTTAAATACCTGACACTTTATGGCGCGTCACACATTTAATATTGTTTAATTAATACCAAATTTAACTGTATGCTTTATTTAATTTTTTTATATAAATTTCAAAATATAATTGTTTGCTTTATTATTATTAAATAAGAAATATTCCTTCTTATGGTTTTGCATCAATTTAAGTGTCAAAACGCCTGACACAACTGCTCATAAGAAACCTTTCCTATCTTACAGTTGTCTGCTCCACTATGAAAGTGGGTTAACTATTTTTTAATATAGATTCTACTCCTGAGTCTTTGAAGTCTCTAGCCCCCTCAAACAATGGAATATGGAGCACCAATGAACAGGTATTATAAGTGAACTTGTTCAGTTGTGATAGTTGTGCTAATTCCTAGGATAGTTTTTCTACTTGTTTTTCTGTAATCGGCGCAGAAAATAATAACTCTAATTTTGCCATTAAAGAAGTTATCAATATAAAATCTAATGTTTATTTCTTTATCTTATTTTGCGTAATTCAAATTATTCCTTTTCCCAAAAAGTTTTAATTACAATGACTATTATGATAACTCGATCTGTAATTTTGCTTTTATGTTTGCATCATTTTATTGATTGAAGTATAACCGAAACTGTAAAATATAAAAATATTGTAATGCATCGTTCCTACCTTTCGTCTATTTAGCAATTTTTTATTTTGCATAACCCAATTCTAACATTTTAAAAATAATTCGCTAAATTAGTTATAAATAAGTCAAACTATTATACGTAGGAAATAATGCTCTATATAGAAAGAATTATTATTTTCAACCAATAAAGAACCAATTAATAGAAGAAAAAAGCTGTATACAAATAAGTATAAATAAAACCAATTCCAGAGTAAAAATATTATCTTTTCATAACACAACAATGATGAACCTAAGATTCGCAGTCATCCTTGGTCTTGGCTATTTGGTCTTAATAGTAAGTTATAAGTTTTACACTTATACATATTAGTAATATATTAATAAATAAAATATGTTAATGTTCTGATATCTCACAAAATTTCCTAAACGATCTAATCTCATTAGTATTCGTGTCGGCTGTATAGACTAAAATTAGGTTGGAGTCTTCACTCTTGTCTCACCAGTAGCCAGATTGTTTTCCTAATTGTTATTCCTTCAATGTTACCGTTGTAGTCCAGTAGTCCTGTTGGTTCAGAAGTCCTGTTGGTCTATAGCAGAGTTTTCGAAATACCAACAATTGTATTAAGTTTCATATTTGTCAGTCCCGTCAGTGCAATTTGCATTAGCACGTTTACCGTACTGTTGGGAAGTTTACTGATCAAACGGTTTTGTTGAACCAAATGGACTATAGGTCTGCCTATAAGTCAAACAAGTTATAATCATTTAGATATTTATAATCCGAGCTCAACATAATGTAAATTTCTTAGGAATACATTTATAAAAAGAGGACTACATTGAGAACAACTCATTGTGCGTTTTAAACTTTAGACATATATATACAAAACATAATTTATAATAACCGAAAAACACCACTCAGATTTGAATAAATATTATAGTCATATCTTTTACGAATTACTTAATTTATTAATTAAAAATCCGGACATTAAATTGCTGATTGCCACTTAATTGTTGTTTTCACAAGAAACATTCGTTATTCTTTCAAATATTTGGCGATCATAGCTTTTAGGTATTATGTTAAGTAAGGAAATAAGCAGGTTACATTATTGTATATTGAATGTACTGCCAATTTCACTTATTTGCAAATAACAATGGATACCCGCTCGCATACAAACTAAGGTAGAAGGTGCATACAATGAATTGTTTCCTTTTCTAGATTCTGCATACCAAAGCCGAAGATAAGAATTTAAATATCGCGAAGGCATTGCTTCAGTTGCGCTTGGAAGGGTGTTCAATTCTGAAATGCTCTTAAATTTCTTGACTAATTGATTTAATTTATTTAGTGTATCTGCATCTAAATCAAATCAACGTATTCAACAGTGCAATTGAGTTATTCGAGATATCCCGTAAATTGATTAATTGGCATTATGTTTTTAGCTCTTCTATATTCAAAAGGTTTTATATAAACGGCATTTCATTTTGTTCTAAACCGCAAATCATGAAACCTACAACTTTGTTTAAATGCATAGCGTATACTAAACCAAGTCAAATTTATTTTAATTTAGTATTAATATTCAAATTTAAATGTTGATTATGATTTACAATAGATATCACAATAATAAGAATTAAGCCATGTTTTTGCGAACAAAAATGTTATATAATAAAATAAAATTTTATTTAAATTTATAATAAAAGTTAAAATCTCCACTGTGGGGAACTAACCAAATATTTCTATATAACTCTTTCAACTCTTATTATATATTTTTACTAAATTTGATTATATGAACCTAGCTATGACTTCAATTGCAATATTTTAAATTACTTATATGTTTTTAAATTTAATTATTTATTATTAAATCAATATGTGTATGATTGGTAATTGATACGTATGATTCAAATTGATTGGAGGAGGACAAACTGAACTTTATTGGAATATCTTAAGGTTTTGTCATTTTGTAAATACCGGGGACAAATTTATGATGCCACTCTTTAACCTATATATAATCAAGTGATTCGTTTATATTGGAGCGTTAATAATCCAGAAAACAATACTCTATAAGCTATCCAAAACACAATTCGTGTATAATTGTAGTATAAGATGTTATGTATAGCGTACAGGGTCAGGAAAAATGGTATAAACAAACAGTTCAGTCTCGATATGCACATTATGTTTTAGAAGATCAAAGTGAAGAAAGATCACTCGCAAAATAAAAAAGAATCAAAATGATATATTTTTTTATTTTTCTTCGTTATTTAGTCTGTTTTTCTGTTCTTTCAGTCCGCCCGCTCGATGGACTATCACTGCAGCTTGAGCTACAGACTAAATGAAAATTCACACGCTCCTAATCTTAGCGCGCTTATGAATATGTGTGACAATCACAATACACGGTGCTATCATGCAACAGCAAATTCCCGGTAAGTGTACAGTGTTCTCTATGCAATTTAACAAACTACTTTCATAAATTGGTACCGTACTAGTGATATTGAACTCAGCGCTAAATATGAAGTAAATTAATTATTTCAGTCGTTGCCTATCTTCTTACGTGCAATGTACGATCAGCGACTGAGTGCTCATTCCTAACAATCTCATTATAGAACTCTAATCAGGCGAATAGTACAACTGCTATATATATAGGAACAAGCAACGTTTTTCGAGGAGGCTCGAGCCTATAATTATAGAAACTAAAATAGTTTTTGAATTGCTAAAAACGAGATTTCTGAATTGAGATAAATATTGTCAAGTTTTGGCAACTGTTATATTTTACTATTTTATTTTGGTTTTCTATTTGGTTATTTGTATTAGTCTTCTCATAAAAAGCGTTAACTTTGGCACTAGTTATTTTATTTTAATGCTTAGATTTTTTCAACCCAGCGTCCGTCTTAGCTACCCTTTACTCTCAATTAGTATTACTTTTTATTTCTGCATTCAGGCAACGCAGTTGTCCCACCGGGAAAGTTTGCAGTCAACGGGCTTCAAAGATCACCTGCTCTGCGGATGATACTGTGCCCAACACTGCTCAACGAGAGTGCGAATACTTGTTTTTCTTCTTCTATTGTATTTAGAACTGTGGAACATCACTCAAGGTGTTGAACTATATTGCGTAATTCCCCGTTATATATTATTAAATGTCTAAAATATAAATGTCTGTAAGTTAATCAAAATATTTATAATGAAAACGTTAAGCCGTATATTATGAGATTAACCTTCCCAACAAAGGGATATGCAAATCATTTAGTACATGCCGATGATTTCTAATGTTAATTTTGCCTGACACCTCTCGAAATGTGACAAAATATCAAACTCATCTTGCTTGTGAATATGCTCCTTAATTCGACGGTGAATTTGTCTTATTGTGGATCCGATTTATAAATCAAGTGTGCAGAAGTTGCAAGTTGTCTAATTGCAAATACATACAGTAGGATTTGTTGCAGAGATGATGGGACAAACGTTGATGGCACATTATGCGGGAGTTCTTCTAGCAAAAAATGGTATGGTTCGTATCTTCAGGTGTTGTTCCCGAAAAAGGTAATATATACTTAATTTATACGTTCTCCCTGGTATGGGACATGTAGGTTGAAGACATGGCTTTTCATTTAGCGATCTTGGTGATGGTTGTGCTTGTTATGGGTGTGTGATTTGCGATATCCCATACATTACAGGAATTGTTGTCCAATAATATCATAAGGATTGAAACGTTTGAGTGATATTTGATTGACCTTTTTCTGTACAATGTTCGATGTTTATATTTCTAGGGAGTCGATAAAGACAATAGCGGGTATTCAGGATGTGCTATTTACCAGGGCATGTCTTGGTGTTTGGTGGTAAGTATAGTATAACGTCGAATTCGAAGAAGCAATTGAGGAGTACAACATGTAAAAGTTGTTCAATATATAATAGACATTGTTGTTTCCTCCGTTGAATTTAATTTCTATTAAATGATTAGTAAATTCTGCAAATACTTCTGCCAGAGAGATAGATGTTTAAAGGCAAACAACATCCAAATGTATGGAATGGGAGTAGGTTTATCTTCGAAATATATATATTGACTGCTGTTGTTAACGCTATAAACCAACATAATTCTAGCATACATTTTTAGATCGGACTCGAATCCAAAGACGGAAGCGTGGGCCTCCTTGATTTCTGTGTTCTCATCAAATACGACGGCGAAGAATAAAGTAGCATAAAAGTAGTCAAGAAATATATATTCAAACACAACGACTCAACTTATTAAATTCCATGATTAAAAGTCATACATGTCGAGGATAATGAAATATCACTCACCTTTTCCAATCTTAAAGACACTATGAAACGGATAGTACACTATTGGCCAACAGCCTACAAACCATGGACTTATTACAAGCACAACCAACACTAATTTATACATATAAATGAAAAGTCCCGTATTTAACCTACCTATCCTATAACAATGGGAGAAAATATAAATGGACGAATAAATACACTTTTTCGCGAACTAAACCTATACCAACACGAACCGTCCATAGATCCACAACATTGCAGTATTCTTTATCTAGAAGAACTACCGCATACTGTACCGTCAACGACTGCCCCATAAAGAATAATCACCTCTGCCACAAATCCTACTGCGTTTACAAGACATCTTGCAACTTCGGCGAAATTGTCTGCATTGGGAACAACTATAATCCCACCTTTTACTTTTCATATATATAGGTACTATAAAATTATAATACGTGTACTAATTCATTTGCACACCTTTCATGAGGAGATTTATCCTCACCATATGGTGCTTTTGTTTTTCATTTTCATTTTCATAATTATAATTAACTTACCTCATCACCGATTTTTCAATTTTTTAAAATAATATATTCGCTATTACAATACTACGAGGAAACCATTGTCTAAATGTCGTATTGATGATGTTGAATTTTAAATTATTTTTCATATCTACATCTTAAATTATTAGTGTACCATAATTTAAATTGCTCCAATTGATTTATGTTTTAATCTTTCATTTCACATCTATATATCGACGTAGTTATGTTGAACTATCGTATCTGCATAATCATGATTTTTCAGGAGCAAAAATAAAAAATGGACTATATTAAACAAAGAATATACGTTGGTGTATTATGATTATTTCAATTGCGTTTTTT
>JAUZND010002284.1:0-12953 GCA_034780555.1 Coelogynopora nodosa
AAATCAAAGAATCCTCAGGCATGCACCTTCGCAGCTTAATCGAAACTGCCACACAACGTTCTGATTGGAGACAATTGGGCTGGAGAGTCGCCAAGAGTCGGCCTCGACTCGGCGGCAACAGGTGAACAGGTGAAGTAGTCAATAATAGGGTGTTTTTCGGTCGATTAAAAATTTTTTTTCATATATTAATCTTGATTTGCTCCAGTTAGGGAGCGAAATTGCGATAAAATAGGGCAGAACATCTTGTTAATTGGCCGAAAAAGACCCTATTATTGACTACTAAGCTGTGTATGCACACCACGTTAGAACGATTTAAGTAATCACACGTATTTTCCCAGGTAAGGTCTCTATAATTCCATATATTTTTCAGATACGGTCCCTTTAATTCCATATATTTTGATGGCACAGTCCTTATACTTCTATATACATTTACTGGTATGGTCCATATAATTCCATATATTTTGATGTTATGGTCCCTATAATTTTAAATATGTTGATGGTACGGTTCCTATAATTAGCCTGCACATGTTTTCTAGGTACGTTACCTATAATTCCATTTCTGGAATGGGTATTATTTATTTTAGAAATTACCGTTTGATAAGCTTATAATATAATTGTGAACACAATTGATGATGAAACACTATAACGAAATTAGGTAAGGTCGTTTAGAAATTTTAAAACATAAAAATCTGTATAATTTTATCCTAATTACTTTGATTGTTAAAATGAATAAAGATATTTCGATGTGTTTGTATTGAATATAACAATACTGCAAAATTAATCACATTTTGGAATTTCAATAAAAAGTAAATACTGGTGGGTGCGATAAATAATTTCTTGCATTTTCATTTAATTTTGATTCTACTAAAATGTTCCCTAATTGACCCTGTCGAGTGGGAAAACAGTTGACCATACCTGACTATAGCCATCCGTTGTATTGATCAATTGAAGAGCTTTGATTTCGTCAGTGAGTTGAAGTTGTCGTTCTTCCTTTTGCCTCGCTAGTTGGACCCGTTCTTGTCTGGAAATATGAAAGTTAAAATACGCGTTGTATGTTGGAAGTCACTCGAAAGATAAAAATTACATACTTAAACTGGAAAACAGTTGCGAACTACCAATAATAAAAGGTGGAATCAGCGCCACTATTGAATAGTGAAAACAAAAATAATTAAACCACTACTAGAGGAATGGCAAAAAATTTCAAAAAGTACGAGGATGCAGAAAATCTAAAATTGAAAATATTCGATATTTCGCCAACTAACTGAAAGTCATAAAATGTGTTTTTAAATGGTTAAGTATATTATCCATATATGTAATCAATTAGATCTTGAAAATATAATTTACATACAATCCATAATTAAGGTGACCAATTATATGTTGAGGATATCGTCCATAGATAAGGGACCAATTATATGTTAAGCATATCATTAGTAGTATGGAACATCTCTTTCTGCATAAACCCTACCGAAACCAAAAATCCCCCTCTCCGAAACCTCCGAAAACGAAAATTAAACTCCCCCCCTTGTGACCTTGATCAACTCGTGTTCCTTTTGGCCGATTTCAACAAGGTTAAGGTCGTTTCCGACTGAATCGGGGGCGGGGATTCCAAATTTGGGGTTCCCCAGTCGATTTGATAATTCCCTAAGGAGTTGGCGTAAACATATTTATGTCTTTACGGTAATAATCATAGATTATCGGGATCGGGTCACGTGATCCCAACCCCCTCCCCCGCCGGCCTGCTGTAGGCCAATGGGTGAGGAGTATTGTCCGCTTGTTTCTGATTGGAAGTTGGTGATATAAAAAGCTCTGCACAGCGCTCCAGAGCTCATTCTTCTCTCTTGCACGGAACAGTTCAGACCTCCTCTCCCAATGTTGAGTTGACGGATGAGGGGGAAAATGACTGTTCGCTATACCTAAATTGTTGACGATCAGCATGCGCCTGTGTGGATAGTTGATTATTATGAATAGCGCTCTCCCATAAGATAAATATTGACTCGCTGAGGAAGGCAATGTAGAGAAGAAGGTAGACGCTTGTGCTTCTCTTTGACTGTGTAAATGTTCTCTTAAGGTAAAAAGAAAATTAATTATTTAAAAGTGGTGTAGGAGTAGGGAGCTGATAATACACTTTTTGCTGCTGCTGCTGCTGCTGTTGAGGCTGACGAGCGGGAGAAGAGAGTTGACTTGCAAGCATATCCTGTTGACCATACACAGTAGGAGGTGATAGGAAAGGTTGTTGAGCAGTCTGTGATAGCCGCTGCTCTACTTTAGCTCGCTGCACAATAGCTGCGCAAATGAAACGATGGTGATGGTGGCGGTGACGGTTGAGATGGTGATGCTCGCTGCAATTGGCCATTAAATGTTGGTGGAAGAAGCGAGGTATTTTTGCTGGTGATGCTGCTACCACTGGAGGAATCATCGTAGAATGTACGTTATTAAAGGTAGGATGATGACGAGGAGTAAATGTAATAGCTTGTGAAAAGGATAGCCAACCCGAGGATGCTTGCGGCGACGATGATGGTAAAAAATTCCCTAATCAATGGAAAACCCTAAATTCGGACTCCCCGCCCACGATTTAGTCGGCGTAGTTTTATTATTATTTATTTACAACGTAGATTTAGTCTTTGACCTAGTTCAAATCGATCAATAGGAAATCGATATATAATTTGGTTTCCGTTTCGGGGGGGAATTTTGGTTTTAGGGAAAGGGGTTGGTTTCGGGGAGGGGGTTTTGGTTTCGTGGGGGGTTATGCAGAAAGAGATGTTCCACACTACTATTATCAATCCATAAGGCGACGAATTTGATGTTGAGGATTATCATCCATAGATAAAGTGACCAATAACATGTTGACAATATCAGTAGTATAGGAAGAGTGGTTTCTGGCTCACTACTTGACTTTTGAACATGAATTTTGACCCTCCTTCCCCCCGTACTCCCCCCCCCCATTGCTTATTTAAAAACGTATAAATAGGCTTTTGCTGCTTATATTTATTCAGCTCCAAGCTCTTGTCGTGAACGGTCATATTTGTGCGCAGTGCACTATAGTTATACATTTACTGCTACCTTACCACTACTTTTTTACTGCTACTTTGCCACTACTTCATTTACTACTACTTTGCTGCTACACGATTCATCCATTGCAGCATCCGATCCAGAGGAGATTGATCAAATGTGGGCAGATCAGATGGATTCCGATTTGAAATTTTTGGCATGGTTGTTATCTGAACCAGCTAATACTGTATTAAACAATGATGTTATCAATCCTCCTCTCGACAATAGCAAGGCGGAATCAGGAACAGGTGTCATCGATCAATTGTGGGCCTCTTTCTATCTTGATGTGATTGATCATCCTTCCCATCAAAACATTACAGAATGTGAGCAATAACATTTCCAATGAACTGTCTGAGACGCCAATATTGATAGTGTTTATGATACGACGATTTAGAACATCTGCTGACACAAAGGATTTTGCAAAAGAAAAACCACAATAAAATTAAAAGTTTTATTGTGTTTTTTTTAATTCCTCAGAAGTGAACATTACTTCTTTTTATTTATCAGAAGGGATCATGTTAACGATGGTAAAATTCCGTGCACTTATCGACAAATAACGTCTGTAAACATATTTAAATGTGGACGATGTAGTTTACATTTTAATTCTCTTGAAATGCTGAACATTTGTAGAATCGACTGTTATCCCGATGGACTTCCTATTATTCTGGAGGGAGCGTGCAACGGCATTTGCGGGAGATCGGCACAATGCAGTCGACGCGTGAGGACGTAATATGTACGATTGATTCAGGAAGATGATAATATACAGCCCATTGATTTTTTTGAGGCTGCTGCTACTCTGATTAAGTCTACGATAATTATCCTATTGAATTCAACTTGAGATGAGTGTAAAGTGCACCTAATCCTAGAGGTCAGAACCAAACAGCTGGATTCAGATGGTGCAGTGACACAGCTGAAAAATTCAGTGTTTTCCATCGACACTACTGTTCTTACCCTGGATTGTATTTCTGACATTATCAGCGGACTGCTCGCAGAAGTTAAATATTTTGTTGGACAATATTGGGTGTCAATTATTTTAACGCATGCGTGCAACCAAATTCTACTCAGTGCCTTTGAGATAAAACAGATGATTCTACACTTCTAAGTTGACAAGAAAACAAGAAGACTGTGTTAAACTGTGGTTAATGAAAGCAACCCAGTAAGAGTACTCAGAGCTGCAGGCAAATCATCATCGGAAACGCTAGGGAAGGTGATCAATATACTGGCGCTCAAGGATTCGGCTCATTACCTACCCATAGTAAATCTAAACCGATTACTTGGATGATGCAATAGATAGGCTAATTCCAACTGAACTCATCTAAACAAATTTTGCAAATGATGTCTCCAACCATTCACAACCGAAAAACGGCTTGATGATCATCGCGATCTGTGTTACTGAGAGCAGGCAATAACACTTCTCCCGCCGAAAAACACACATATAGAGTTCACTAATTTGGGATTTTGTGAAAGAATGCCATATGTTGTTTATGCGGATATCGAGAGCACATTAAACAAAAACACCATTGGAGATGTTGAACATAAGCCGGCTGCTTTTGGAATGGTGCTCGTAACTCACCCCGAACTTAAAATTGCTCCGCTAAATCTCGGTTACGGACAATTTGTTGGTGATAGCTGCATAATTAATGCCATGCAAGTGCTCGAACAATGGGGCAGAGACGTCTACCAGTAGAACAAGAATAATTATTTTCAAAAAGTTGTCTAACATAGTGAGAAAGAAAAGCAGGGACACACAGAGCCACTTGGTGATACATATGTGATGAAGAGTTTAGAAACAGCACGAGTTTCAAAGTGGCACAACATGACCATCTTATCGGTCAATACAGAGGTTCAGCCTGCCAGGATTGCAATACCAAAATGCGACACGATTGAGGCTTTTTTACCAATATTCTTCCATAATTTCAAAAATTATAATTCGTACGTTGTCTGCCAGCTGGCTGTAGGAAAGATGAAGGAATAGGAGCTGGGTGTTATTCCACTTTACCATTCGAAACTGAGAAAGAGGTCATACTATCCACCTGGCTGACTCCATTCTGTGCTTACGCTGAGCACGAAACTTGTGCTCACTCATAATAAAAAAGTCTATTAGAAGTATTTCAACTCAAGATTTAGATATGAGAACCTTTAGAATAAGAAAATTAGGGCAGCAACTGCAGCTAAAGATGCATCTCCAAAAGATTATGTTGATGAAATGATTTTACATTTGAAAGATTATTTGATTGAAAATAAATATACAAATTTTACAGCACCTAATGATGAAAGCGATAGAACTATTAAAAAATAAGTAGATGATCAAATGACATATTAATTATCTGATTATGTTTTAAAGAAATCCGAATTTGATACGAATAATAATTATATTTCAAGCCTAAGAAATCCAGTTTCTGATCAAGACGCGTTAAAAAAATATTATTCTAATATTGCAAATCTTTTAATAGGAACATTTAATAAAGATAGATTACCAAGAATCATTGATCAAAATTCTTTAAATGATAATAAATTTAGATTAAGAAATGATGACACATTCACAGTTTCTTATAATTAAACAATAGATGGAATAGAAATAAAAGGAAATACACTAATAACAAATACAGCAGGAAATATTAAAAAATTAGAACATATATTGATTGTAATAGTAGAAAAATTAGAAATGTACAAAATCCTACAGATGATCAAGATGTTTTAACTTTAAATTCTTTTAATAATAATTTACTATCAAATTCAATTTTAACTATTTCAATGAGATATTTAGATTATTGTTTATTAGAGAAAATTAAAAAATCTTACTTTTGGTTTTCTTAATTTTATTCAGATAATAGTTTAAAATGAAAATTATCCTGAAGATTATAAAATAAATAATAATTTATCAGCAATAGCAACTAATTTTATTCCAATGGAATTTTTAATATTCTAATTCAACAAAAACAACAAATAATATGACCAAAAAAGGAACAGCAATTTATAATTCAACAAATAATGGTTATGATTTTAATATTGCAAATTCAATAATAAACATTAAAAAGGTTGGAACTGATTATACATTTTTCTATTTAGCAAAATGTAATGCAGATAGAATAACATTTAATTCTTCCGTTGCAAATAGACTTTTTGGATATTGGAATGCTTATGAAAATTGTTTCTATATGGATAATAATGGTTATGAAATTAAAGCAAGTGAACAAACAGCAAAAACAGATGCAATGAAATTATTTATAATACAAAAACAGTTATTACTAGGCCTACAACAACAGTTGGTGATAATTCATGCGGAGGAAAAGAAATCATAGGTTTACCAACATGAACTTATACATCATAAATAGGAAAAGTTTTTGGGAGAAGTAATATGTTTTGATTAGGCTTCAAATTATTCAGCAATAACAACAATCATATAATGTATATTATTTTAAAATATTATACTTTTTAATTACTAAAAATAGAAAAAAATTATCCAGTCTTAACAGAAGTTTCTTCTGTAAAAAATTTATAAAAGAAAAAAAACAATTCAATAATTGTTTAAAAGTAAGAAAAATATGAAATGATATCGATTTATCTTTTAAAATATTAGGTATTTCTTTTGGTGTAATTTTAGGTGTAGCATAAGTTGTAATTGTAACTCCAGTAGTTGCTGTTCCAATCGCAGCAGGAGTTCTAAGTGGATTAGGTGTAATTCAAGGATAATTTATTGGAGGAATGTCAGTAGGTTTAATAAGAAAAAAGAAAAAACAGTTTTAAAAATATTAATAAAACTTTTACTTATTTAAAAAAAGCAAAAACATATAGAAGTGCAAACAATCTCAAAGAAAATATTACCATTTAAGAAGTTGAAGAATATAAAACATTAGTTAAAGAATTATTTAATAAAATTACCCTAGATTATAATACTTTCCTAACAAAAAATGAAGTATAAAATAAATTAAAAAAATAAAAGTAGAAAAAGACAAACTCAAAGCAAAATGGAGATTACCTTAAATTTTAAATTTAATTATATAAATATGTTTAACATCTGTTCTCTTGTTTCTAAATCACAATGTGGTAAAGTTGTAATTCTATATTCTAAGATATAAATTTTATATCATCATAAGAACTCATTTCTTTTTTATCATTTTATTCATTTCTATATTATTTTTCTTTGATAAAATATTAATAAAATTTTTATTGCCTATATTTTTTAAATTCCAAATTAATAAAATATATATATGTACATCAATAATTAACTATAATCTAATACACGTCATTCAATACAAAATGGTTTATCAAATTTTACAGTTGTAATTTTTCCCAAAGCAATTGTTAACTTATCTTTCAAAACCATTAAGTTTTTAAATCTAGGAGAACTTTGTATTGTAATAAATGTTTCTTCATTATTAACTAATTGTAAATTAATTCTTAACATTTTTTACTGCTTTTCTATAAAAAGAATTATTCATTAATTTTCAAATATTTTCTTCAAATTCAGTTCTGGTGTTAAATTTGATATAACATTCTAACCATTTATTTTCTTCAAAAGTTAACGCTGTATATGTTTCTTTAACTTTCATTCCCATTTTTCAAATAAAATTGCAATGTTTTATAGTGTAAAACATAATGTTCTTTATCATTCAAATCCATTATTTATTTTTTATGTTTATGAAAATTTCCACCAATTATTATTGAAATTTGATAATCACTTAATTCTTTTTTTCAACTGATATTTTTTGTGGAGCCAATGATTATTTAAAAAAAATTAATCTTGCTTTCTATTGGATATTCTAAATCATATTCAATAAAATATAATTATTCCTATTAGGCCTAAGTAAACTATATTTAATTTGATTAACCGAAGCGCCGGCTATGTCGCCTATTTCTTGAAGATCTTAAATTCTCTATTATGAGCTTCTATTTCACTTAATTTTTCTCTATTATTTAATATAGTATATTCATAATATTATTTTTTATTATCAATTAAAACTCCAATTCTATAAGTTTCTCCATTGAAAGATGTCTATTCATGTTCATCATTTTTCACCATCTTATATTTCTATAACGTACATTTTGTGAAATACTACATCCATATAAATTATTTGCATTTAAACATGTTATTTTAGTACCTTCTTTTCCATCTTTAGGTTCTTCTCTTGTACTTTTTCTAGATCCTAATACTCTAGAGAATCTACCTCTAACCAATAAATAGATACTGACTAAAATTCAAGGTTTCCATTGTAATTCGAGTATATTTCAATCCAGATTGCCCACTTAATCCAGGAGTAATGTAACAATAACATGAATCAATTGTATGATGTTTAAGAAACAAATTTCTATAATTTTCAAAACAATCTGCTAAAAAGTAAAACATCAGTTTTCAAATAAATTAGATGATGTTCTTTAAATGTTCAACATATTGATCATATTATTCATTACTAATATGTTCTCTTTTTAAATTAAAAAAAATAATTTCTTGGTAAAATAGTTTCAATAAATATTTTTTGTTGGATAAATTCCTTTTTCCTCCCTGATCATTAAGATTTCCACAAATATTTGTAAAAATTTCTAATTGTTCATTTGTTAAAGATTTAGTTACATCAGCTAAAGATTTTAAAAAAACTATAATAATCTATAACTCTAATTTTTCCATAATCAAAAAAATATAATCCGTTAATTTTTTTACAAAAACAGTTCGTTGATTTTTATAATCTTGATCTTCAGCTAATTCTCTTATAAATAAATGAGCATCATAACCACTTAAATTATGAAAATGAAAAGGTATACACTTCTTATTTACATTCATTGAAATTACAATTATAACAGCCCCTTCCTCAGTATTCCTCTGTATAATGAATATGGTCCCTCAGACATTTTAATTCATTTATTTTACATTCTTTTTAAAAATGACTAATTTTTGGTTTTCCTCTTTATCTTTATCCTTTTGAATACCTCCACTATCTGTACAAATGAAACAAATTCTTGAGTTGCCTACTCTCTTGAATTTAACTTTTTCTCTTTTATAATAGAAACAACATGTTCCTTGATTAAATTTAAATTGATATTCTTCAGTAAAAATCAATTATTTAGGTTTATCAGAAATTTTCTGAAATATTTTATTAATATTTTTTACTTTTTCTTTAAATATTTAAATTACATCCTATATTTTTTCTGCATCAGATTCTTCTATTTCACTATGATAAAAAAGATATATACTTTTCCATAATTATTCATGATCACTTTTAAAATAGATACCAAATGAACATGGAATATGTTTTAAAAAAAGCTTCTTTTCATAAATTGTTTCAAAATCTTCATAAAGTAAGAAAGGTACTTTACTTTTAAAATGATGATTTTTAAATTAAATTAATTTTGATATATTTTTAGAAGGTGAACATAAAGTATTTTGTTTACATACCTTAAAACAATAAAAGATAAATTATTGTCTCATATTGTTTACAAATATGAATTGGTTCAATTGGAAAATCTTTTTCCATCACCTTTTAACTCATAAACATTTAATCCCATTTTATAAAATTTATAAAACTTTTTAAAATCTTTTTTACACACAGGAACATTTATTCTAGTAAAATTTAAATTGTGTTTAATTTTTTATAAGGTTCTAGAAACTCTATTTTTATGACAATCATTAAGTGCATAAAGATGAGCAAGAATTGAATAAAATAAAAACATTTATTACAATTGTTTTTAATGTTAATTACATAATTATAAATGGAATTTAACATAACTAGAACTAAATACTGATTTAACTTTAAATGTTTTAACAATTAATTGTTCAATTGAATTAAATGAAAAATAACTTTCTTTTTACTTTTAATTCAATTCTTGCTTTTAAACTTTCTTTTAAATCATCAATTTCAAAATCAGCCCTTAAAATTGTAACTGGATCTAGCGTGAAGTTTATAATTACACATTCATCTCCTACTGATAAATTAATAAAAGATACTCTAAAAGTAAAAGAATGTTTATTTTCATATTTAATTATCTTTTCTATATCATCTTCATTATCTTTAATACAATTATCCATATCAAATGATTCTACTTCACAAATCTATGTAGGCCTACTATGAGCTTTTTAAATAATAAATATTTTGAAAAATAATATATTTAAAGTAGTTTTTTTGAGTTTTTATTCTTTTGTTTTAGTTTAGTTTTATCTCCTACTGATAAATAAATAAAATATACTCTAAAAGTAACGGAATGTTTATTTTCATATTTAATTATCTCTTCTAGATAATCTTCAATATCTTTAATATAATTATCCATATCAAGTGATTCTACTTCACAAATCCATGTACTATGAGCTTTTTTAAAATTGTTTATTTTGAAAAATAATATATTTAAAATACTTTTTTTCAGTTTTTATTCTTTTGAATTTGAAAAATTGTAATGCCTCGAAAAGCGTGAAGTCATCAGTCTTTTCAATATGTAGGACGCCATGTTCCAGAGTGAAGGCACCGAATTTCTTTTCCGCAATGCCGGATCTGATAAACATTTACTTTTTTTACTGGTCACGCAATGGTCGTATCGCATTACTCATTTTGCCACCGCTAGCTCCTGTCTTAGCGAGTCCTACAGAAAATTCATTTGCGCTTCCAATTCTAACATGTTTCAAAGAGTTTATCTCGTCCGCGGAATCCATCACAAATTTAGACATTTTGAGTGTAAAGTCCAGAGAGAGAGAAAGAGACAGCGATTGAAAATACGGTCGTTCGCTTTAAGAGCAGGAAGCAGAAAGATTTTTAACTGCGAAAGCTTATATATTTATACTTTTTCTGATAAAAAAATGGGGGGGTTATTATTTAAAAAATATTATAATTAAAAAAAGTATTTCTTTTTATTATTATTGCTTATTTAATCATATTTAAAAAAATCATATAGGTACATATTTTTTTTAATTTTTTTATTTCAGGGGGGATTAGGGGGGGGGGGGGGTGCTAATGTCAAAGTTCATGGTCAAAGGTCAAGTGGTGAGCCACAAACCACTCTTCCTATACTCCTGATATTATCCATAGATTTTAACAAAAAAATATATGTTGAAGATATCATTTGGAGGTAAGATGAACAATTTAATGAACAATTGTAAAGTACATCATTTATAAATAATATAACAAATTAAATGTTTAGGATACCATCCATAGATAAAATGACTAAATGAATGTTGAGGATATCATCCATAGATAAGATGACCAATTGAATGCTGAAGATATGATCCATAGATAAGACTACCAATTGAATTTAAAGGATATCATCCATAAATAAGATGACAAATTGAATGTTGATAATATATTCTATAGATGATATTACCAATTGAATGTTGTGGATATCTTTCATAGATAAGATGATCAATTTAATGATGAGAACATCATCTATATATAACATGACTAATTGAATGTTGAGAATATCATACATAGATACCATAACCAATTGAATGTTGAGGATGTCCTCCATAGATAAAATAACCAATTACATGTTGAGAGTAATATCTATAGATAAGATGACCACTTGAATGTTGAGGATATCATTCTTAGATAAGATAACCAATTTAATATTGAGGTTATCATCCAAAGATAAAATGAACAATTGAATGTTGAGGATATCAGAAATAAATAATATGGCCAATTGAATATTGAGGATATCATCCATAAATAAGATGATTAATTGAATGTTTGAGGATATCATCCATATATAAGATGACCAATTTAACGTTGAATATATCATCCATGGATAAGATGACCAATTGAATGTTGAGGATATCTTTCATAGATAAGATTACCAATTGAATGTTGTGGATATCTTACATAGATAAGATGATCAATTTAATGATATGAACATCATCTATAAATAACATGATGAATTGAATGTTGAGAATATCATCCATAGATACCAAAACCAATTGAATGTTGAGGATGTCCTCCATAGATAAGATAACCAATTAAATGTTGAGAGTAATATCTATAGATAAGATGGCTAATTGAATGTTGGGGATATCATTCTTAGATAATGTGACCAATTAAATCTTGAAGATATCATCCATAGATAAGATGAACAATTAAATGTTGATGTTATCATATGTAGATAAGATGACCATTTCAATGTTGAGGATATCATTCTTAGATAAGATAACCAATTGAATGTTGAAGATATCATCCATAGATAAGATAACCAATTGAATGTTGAGGATATTATTCATAGATAAGGTGACCTATTAAATGTTGAGTATATCATCTATGGATAAGATGATCAATTGAATGTTGAGGATATCATTCATGGATAAGGTGACAAATAAAATGTTGTGGATATCTTTCATAGATAAGATGATCAATTTAATGATATAAACATCATCTATAAATAAAATGACAAATTGAATGTTGAGAATATCATCCATAGATACCATAACCAATTGAATGTTGGGAATGTCCTCCATAGATAAGATAACAAATTAAATGTTGGGAGTAATATCTATAGATAATATGACTAATTAATTGTTGAGGATATCATTCTTAGATAATATGAACAATTCGATACTGACAATATCGTTCATAGATAGATAAGATGACCAATTAAATGTTGAGGATATCTTTCATAGATAAGATGACCAATTGAATGTTGAGGATATCATCCAAATATAAGATGACCAATTGAATGTTGGGGCATCATCCATAGATAACATTACCAACTGAATGTTGAGGGTATCATTCATAGATAAAATGACCAAATGAATGTTAAGGATATGATCCATATATAAAACTACCAATTGAACTTAAAGGATATCTTAAATTCCTTCATAAATATAAGATGACAAATTGAATGTTGATAATATATTCTATAGACGATATTACCAATTGAATGTTGTGGATATCTTTCATAGATAAGATGATCAATTTAATGATGAGAACATCATCTATATA
>JAUZND010002285.1:0-11297 GCA_034780555.1 Coelogynopora nodosa
ACGTTGCGTATACGTCACGTATACGTCACTTATACGCTACATATAAGTTGCGTATATTTGACGTATACGTATTTTTTTATACGTACGTATACGCCATTTTCACCAGGGAACCATCTACGTGGCAAACCCTACAAAATATGTACACGTACAAGCAGGCATCCTAACAGCTCCAAAATTTAATTTCAGGAAAATGTTAGAGCCCCCCCAATATCCACCACTGCCTTATGGTGAGGCGAGCAGCAGAGCCTCTAGATCAACGCAAAGCGCCGACATTTTTCCAGATTTAAAGCTTAGATTGCATTTAAAGACAACAATTTAACAGTCCAAAGAGCAAACAATAGTGTTTTTATGCCGTGCTATTTAAAAGTGTATAGGTCTACACTCTAATCAGAAAATACTTTTTAGAATAAAAATAAATTGTTTTGGATAATTGCAATTGAACAACTTTGAAAGTTAATAGTAAATAAATAATAGAAAAATTGTACAAGTTAATATTGAACATGAAGTAAGTAAGTTATATCGTCAAAATATATGAATTTATGACATTAACTAATTAGCTTATATTATTATAACACAATAAGACCTTACAGTAAGTGTTGTCATTTGAAAAAAAATGGGGGATAAAATATTCTCCGACCAAGAAATTCTCTTATTACCCCCCTCCCCCCAAATAGTGCCAAATTGACAATCTCAAAAATTCTTCTGAAATTTCAGGAAATTTAGGATGCCTATACAAGGGTTAAGTAAAACAAAATAATTCAGTTATGACGAAACAAATATAGGCATAAACATGTAATGCTACCTATTACTAAAAGAATAGATGTTAAATAACTCAATAAATGCTTTTCTCCTGGTTCTTCTGGGGGTCTGTGCCTAAACTTAAAATCTGGCACGATTGGCAGATACGAACTTTATATGATAAGGAAGATTAAATTTAATAAATTACTGATATTGATTCCATTTATTATATGAATAATATATTTCGTTAGTCGGGTTACATATATTTGTAAATCAATCTCACTCTAATTAGAATTATATATTCAAAATGTCTTTTAATGGAACAAAATATTCTAATTATTGTACATCTCTACCTATAAGTTATAAAAAAGCACCATTACTTTTGTTAATTGAAATGTTTCCTAATAAATACAAAGAAAAAACAAGTAATACATTTATTATCAAATAAAAAGTTTTACTGAATTACATTTAAAACGCACAACAGAAATATATTTAATAAAATTTATACACATTTAAAATTGAAAAAAATACTTAAAAATTCATAAAAAATGAACTATCGACAACTGTACATAATATATTAAATACACTCACAATATTTAGTACAAATAACTCATACACGTGCCCTAAATTGGCTATATAAATGTGATATGTTGTCGCTGTATTAACTAATAAAATACGTTTCCATAGTAAAAATTCAAAGAAATAATAATAACATCCATGGTTGCAAATGGTAAGTTTATATAAATCTGATATCAAAATATTATACTAAACATATGAAGTACATATTATTGTATGCGAGTTACTAAAGCATAAACGATAAATGTTTGAATAATAACGCAATCTGCTGATAGCAACACAACATAAAACCGCTCACAACACATTCCTTATACAACTAATAACCGCTACTAACAGTCCCAATTTAAAAGTCAACTACAAACAGTATGTATCATAAACAGGACACCATATTCAAATCATTTATTCTGGAATAAAAACGCCATTTTTGCTCTACACAAACAAAAAAATTAATTATTATTCTGAGCTATTTTCCTCTATATTTAATCGATTTTCCCCACCATTTCGAGCACCAACTCAATAAACATCATTACGATCAAATAATATTATAAATTACATTAATCGACTAAAACAACCGAAACACCTACAGAATATAATACCATGATTCAAATGAAAACCGTTCCGTTTCCACGCTATTGTCGACTCATTCGTAAATATATAACCAAAAAACACAAGTGCTAAATTATATGTAACACTGGTCTTTGGTGGGCGTGTGATGCGGCTAGGAGTTCATGAATCCATTGAGCTCCCGCATGGTCCACTCCCGATGATCCATCTGCTTCCGACAGTTGGTGTACTCTTCGAGAATGCTCCGGTACTCCGCGTCCTCGGCCGAGTAGTAGGTGGACAGCAGGGTCTCTAGCTGGTCGGTCTCCTTGGTGATGCTGGCGCACTGCGTCTGCAGGGACTGGCTACAGGACGGAGGGAGGGGGGGTTCATGACGGAGTGCACTAGAAACAGTTAGTCAGCGCGCAGGAAGGGTAGGGCCTAATTTACGTACTTCATAATTATAGTGGAAATATAGCGATTCTATACAATGAATTGCGCGTGCTACAGACATGATAGCAATATGTATACATTTCTTTCTATAAAAGATTTTTATATCTATATTATGATGTGAAGGTTTTAGAGTAATTATTATTTAACGACCTACGCATTTATGCAGCATAGGGCATGGTGATTCTTGCGTAATTAAAAACATGCTGGCGGGCGGTGACAATAATTGACTCTGAATGGCAATGTTGAGTACACATATTTAATTACACAATTTCGAGATGCACAGAAGTGTCCCCAAAACATTTCTATAACCCTGTAGTTGTATTTCAGATAATATACAGGTAGTGCTTACATAATATGGTCAATTGATAAAGTGCCAGTTTCTCATCTTTAATATTGAATTATATACCTGTCACTCTTTATATCACTCTTATTACATATACTGTGCATTATCATGAATATAAAATTATACATTAATCGCAATATAGCAGATGTTTATGTATATTTTGACAGGGTGCCGTACTAGATTATGATGCAATTTACGGACCATTGAAATTAATACAAAACACACAATATCAGCGTAGCGCGATATATGTTTCTTTCAATTGAGCTTATAAGAATACTGCTATATGCAGGGTTCGTACAGAATTATCAGCAGGTCCTTAAAGGACCTGGTAACATTTTAAAGGACCTCATTTTTGTAAAAATTTGTAATCAAATGGGAGTGGCAATTGGCGGATACCGAGGGTGGCAGATAAATAGGGGTTTTATAATGAAGGGAAATCCATTCCAGACAAATGTGGTGAATAATCGAGGGTAGCGGATAATCGAGGGTTTACTGTAGTTTGCCTTTTTGCGACTATTTTGGATTCTGAAAAAAGTATAGGTATAACATAAAAATTTCTACATAATTTTTTTCTTCAATTTTTGATAAAATGAAAGTATGTTTTAAGAGAAGAAAAAAATCAATTTTAAAGTATTTTTTAAGAAATTTTACAAGAATTTTTCATTAAAGGACCTTTAATCAAAATAAAGAACTTTTAAAGGACCTTAAAGGACCTGTACAAACCCTGTATATGAGACCTTTGACAATTATTGACCATCATAACACAGCACTTACTGATAATATACCTATTTTGGTTTCAGCGGTTCTTTAGCGGTTCAGTATGGTGGTAGCAGTTAAATTATACTTTAAAGCATATTTTCTTATTATAAGAATTACACGGTTTTGATAAAGCTATACTTTGTACCAAAGCTATACACGACAAACATTGCACAAATTCAATTGCAATTCAAAAGCAATTCAAAGTGCAATGTCGTGCAACTTGCGCGGAAGAAATAAGCGAGCTTTGTGTACTATAGATATTAATTATACCAAAACGTTGTACCATACTGAGGGTGAAAACTGCGAGACAAGTATTAAGAGGCGTATGCATTGTGTTATGTACTTATATAATATAAGAAGTTAGAATATTTGACACAATAACAATTATTTTAATTTATGTTCATATTGTGTTACTATATAACCCTTAAAAAAATAATTATGTGATATTTTTTATTAATTATTCCCACATATGTGACTGTGAACAAGAATTACAAATTTCTGCATTATATATAAGTTTCATCATATTTAGCTATTTTCAATCGGACTATATATTGTACGTCTGTAAAATATCATGGTTTTGGTTCCATTATTACTGATATAATCGCATTGTTGAAAAGAAAGTATAATTATTTACGCTGTAATATTGGAAATAAAATATATTTTATTACAAAATAATACATATTTGATGTAGGTATATTCAAAATATATCATTGCCAATTTAAATAATTGTTCCAATTAGGAAAAAACACTATCGTATAAATTACTTAATCATTACATAAATTACGTTATTAGTTTAAACTTTTAATTCATCAGTTTTTACAAAATAACCATTTCATAGATGCAAAAAAACTACCGGTTTTTAAAATACCTATGCTATTTAAAATATTAAAAACAAAACGCGAACGCTTTTAAAATTAAAACAAACTATTATTTGTCCAGCATAATAATATACAATAGTACATTTGGTTTATTTGATAATTTGAATATTTGTTTAGCCGATAGTTAACATCCACATATGTGACTGTGAACCAGAATTGCAAATTTCTGCATTAAATATAAGTTTTATCGTATTTAGCTATTTTCAATCAGACTATATATTGTAAGTCTGTATCATTGTTTTGGTCCCATTATTACTGATATAATCGCATTGTTGAAAAGAAAGTATTTTTATTTAAGATGTAATATTGGAAATAAAATATATTTTATTACAAAATAATACTAATTTGATATATATTCAAAATGTATCATTGCCCATTTTAGTAATTGTTCCAATTAGGCAAAACACTATCGTATAAATTACTTAATCGATAATCGGTTAGCACTCTAACTACAAAATGTAGTGATAAGAGGTTGAAGTATATACGTTTTCTCACGACGAAAAGGGTTAATAACATATAATTAATTATTTTATTACATAAACAATAGTTATTACGGTACTTGCACAGACCACATACAATATAACATTTTAATTAATAGCAGCTTTTAAAATACACCAAATTAACTTATATTTAACGATTTATCGTCGAAAGAAAAATAACCAGGTTGTCGACGTTTAGAGTCTATTTTAACTCCACTGCAATTTCTATCACTTTACATTACAAATGTAATTTTCTAGAATTTATAAATTGCAGTTTATATTATAGTGTGCACAATACAGTAGGTATACCATCTATTATTTATTATAAGTGTAAAATCACAATGAGATAATATATAGCACAACTTAATATAATGTAATAACAAACCGTTATTTATCCGTAATAAATATACGCTAATCACGTCTCTTTAACAGGACGCAACGCAGGGATGATTTCAAGTATTAAAAAACATTACATCTTTTCTAGCTGTTATAATTCGTTAATTTTCTAACGTAATAGTAGAGTGTTTCTCAATACTACAATATATTTAACCGCTGACCCCATTTATTCTTCGCTTTAAACAGAATATACATTTGTCAGGAATGGAAACCAAATTGTTTTCTTCAATATTATATATCTATTTTTCTTAACAACTTAGTCGTTTTTTAATAAAATAGTTTTGTGACTAAATCAGATTGGCTTCTATTTTGCGACACTATAATTTATATTTTGAATTAATAATCGTTTAGTTAATTGGTCCATCGAGATCTATTTATTTTAATAATATATTCAGGAATAAAAGGCCGAATGTGAGACACTAACACCCATTTGAGTTAAGAAAATGAGTACACAGCTTCAGATATTTAGATCATGCTTTGAAGAGGATTTTAATTTCATGGACTGCGTAACATATCTACTTAAATGATCACCACCATTAAGCAATTTATTTAGTGAATTGTACACTCTTTTACGTTTGATTTCAGTAATGTACGCAATAGATGTTGTACATGAACGAATATTTTCTATCATGCGCAGAATAAAAACATATTTAAGTAACGGTATGCAACAAAACAGACAAAACCACTTCATACATTATGTGTAACTATGTTTATAGTACCTTAATATTGTTAATTTTTTTTTTAATTATATAGTAAATATTTTTCTCTATGATTTAGTATATCATACTAATTTTATAAATTATTATAAAAAGTACATAGATTGCTGATTCCTTCGTTATTATTACAGATAATATAAACATCATGACTGAAACATATCATATTTTCTATTCGAAGTTAAGACTTTTCAACTCACTGACGATTGAGATCGATATTAGTTGGCAGAATATAAACAATACTCGTGTTTAACTTTTAACTATTTTAAATGACGCCGTTTGTCTGAAGTTTTGACGGATCAGCTTATTTAGCTTCCGCGCTAATGCTACTCTGGAGACAGAGCATCAACTGAGTGTTGATTGGTCAAGAGATGTTACTAATTAAATATTTGTTTCATCAACGTCATAAGTGTCGCTTAGTACACCTACATAATTAATGCGGCGTAATAACTGGTTCGTTATTTTATAGTATTTTATAGTGAAAGCATTCTATCTAAAGGTAAGTACTTAAATACATTATATAACTTATAAATTGTATAATATATAAGTATTAATAGAATAAATAAATAGAAGTATATTCGTATTAATTTCTGTCTGAAGTCAGAGTTATTAATATTTATAAAAATAACCAAATTCAATTTTCAGTTTTCATGAAGAGCAAATATTTTTTTAATCTGTAAAGCCAGAGGGTATAAATTACTTTAAAACACCGAAAAATATAAAAATAGCAAAAATTAGATGGCTCCCATATTAATGAAACATTTAAATACTAATACATATACGCGATCAAATGTGGTTTCTAACATTATTGTGGGATGGGTATCTAATTATACAAAAATAATGCGTAAGTTATGGTAACTCATACTACAATTAAAATATATTCATGTTTAATAAACAAATTGTTAAGTAGACACATTGGCATTCCATGTTGGCTGATATTTTGTGAACTTTGAGTATTGATGTAAGCGATATTTGAGGCGTGTAAATTAAATGCAAAACAATGTTTTTAGTAAATTTTACAGACTTTTAATCGTTTTGTAAAATGTATAATTTTACGCGGGTTCATTATGTTTAATAGTGTATTCGGAAATAACGCGAATTGTCTCATGTTGGAAAATTTTTTATTCTGTAAGAATTTTACTAAGTGACGCAAAATAACAATTACATTATTAAAAGCACAACGCATAGAATTATTTTCATGCAATCAGTTGGGATAATGCATCACCAATCAAGTTTTCTCATGCAATATATATGACCAAACATAAAACAAGGAAGGTTTTTTTAATAGTATTTATTATGTATTATTAATTGTATAGTTGACATGCACAAACTTAAATATTGTAAAACTTTAAAAAATACTTTTTATATCAACTTATCAGTTTTAAAGAAGTATAAAGGTTCAAACTAAGACGTACAACACGGTTTTAACACAATCGATACATATTATGATAATGTTTGAGTTAACATAATTCATTAGTTATGAACATCCGTTTCATCATTCATTGAAATTGGTATTTTGTTGAACGCCGTAATTAAACAACTGATGCGAAATGTAAGTTTTAACATTGACTTATTTTTTAAAATAATTATTTGCATTATGGTTGAACAATATTCTTTTGACGGCCGGCAAGGAATTTACTCAAATATGTGTAATATATAATTATTTGTTTGCGTTTTGAAGGGAATATAAACTCCCACGTTTGGCATCGCCTCTATATTCAAAGGTCTAAGAGGAATCTGAATATAATTTAATATAATCTAAATATAAGCACGATAGCAATATATAGCTAAAACACAAAAAATAAATTATGATATGCTACACAAATGATTACAAATCGAATGGAATTATTCCCAATTTGTTGCAATTTTTTTAAACTCAGCTATTTATTTTTCAATCAGATGGATGAGTCTGTCACTGAATCAGTGAATACAGCAGCTGCTGAAATTCGGTCAAGTTTTAAGAAACTCCAATCATTTCTGATCACACCGGACTTCACGAAACATGATTTCGAAGTTGAAATTACACAAATATATAATCAGTATTTACGTTCTACTAAAATGAATTACGATTCAGAGGAGATATTTGCCCAATCCATTGCATCGTTCATCGTTGCACAGAATGGCGTTTCAATTATTATAGAACTACTAGTTAAACTTGTGAACGACTACCTCCCACAAGCTACGCTTAACCCGGGGACAGATTTCAACATCATTATTCTGTTTTCTATAAATTGCTTAATGTCAACATTGCTGAACTATTCATGGCGTTCAGACGAGTTTTCAGTAGAAATCTGTAAACATGAAGAATTTCTGGACCTCTGTATTACAATACAACGAGATTATTCAGATGCAAGTTTTAAGGATATTCCAGTGAGTTTTTCATTATTATTACTTATTACAAAAGTGTAGTCATGCTTGTCTTAAATTATATATATACTTATTGTTATATAGGTAAGTGTAAACTACTGTTCATTATCATTAAACAATTAGCATTAATTTAACTAACCAACTAATATCAATAACTAACTAACATGCTATCAACAACTACAATAACCATTAACTATGAAAGTAGCCATCTACCCACGATAAACTTTTTTTTATTGTGCCCTATTCGACAGCTATCAGATATATAGTATATTTATATATGTCTATAGTTCAAAGCCAAATAAAAAATGTATAACAAATTGAACTAAACTACTAATTTTAAAGATTTGTTTCAAAGGGGATAAAGCCTTTATTACTTATTTACCCCTTGTGTCACGTAATGTGGAAACATCCGAAGCGGGTTCTATTATCGATTTTGACGAGATTGTTCTTCTTATAAATCAATATCTCTGAAACTATAAATAATTGATTATGTTACAATGCTATTATTACAATTGATCACTTGTTCAAAACATAATATTTACTTTAAATGATTTTCTTTTGAACTTTTTCTTTGTTAATCGTTTAATATTTTAGACATACTTTATTATATATTATCGTATTTTCCATTTATTTTTCATTGTGGCTGTTGAACCCAGTCCAAATAGATACCAGATTATATTTTCTGTTTTTGATACACAACATAAATATAGCAGATGTTTTCTTCTAGTAATTTTAAATATATAAAAAGGTGGAAAATGTATTGCAAATGTATATTTAACAAATTTGTGAAATCCAAAGTATCAACAAAGAAATTAGCATTTTTAAGATCATCAAAATTAAGAAGTCAAAACGTTCTACAGCTAAAAAATATAATAATATATTGACCCATGTTGAAGTTTCATCTACACACAAAGTATGTGAATATAATAGAGATTTTGTATTAGTTGTGTGCATACATATTTGACTATAGTACACCAAAATTGTAAGTCGATTTTGTTTGCAGGCTTTCATAATTGTATATATAAATCAATAAACGTTAATTATTCATTTTCAGCTGTATGATATCGTATTTGAATAACAATGTATGTGTCTAATAATATTATGCATGTCGTATATACTATCATAAATATGAATACATACTGTTAACATTTGAACATGTAATATGTAAAATGTTATGTATTTTCCAGAATTTTGGACAAATATTTGATTTTTCCATCGAAATTCCCTACAATTGCATGCTATTTGGTAGAATGCAAAACGTTTCACGTATTCAAGAAAAAAAGATGATCGCCACTGTGATGCCTTTATTAAAGACGGGATATGACGAAACAATCAAAGTAATTAATATAAGTTGATGCACTATGATTATACACCTTTCATTACTACTTAATAACACAAAACTAAATTTATATATATATATATGTTAATGTAACCAATTTAATAAAATATAGTAATATACATAGATATTTATATATGCTCTTCTCATATATACCTCATTTTATTGCGCTCAAATAAGTATATTTGATATACAGGAATTTTCCAATAAATTGGCTGATTTAAAATATATAACATGTTAAGGTGAAAACAATGTGGTAATGAAATCAGCCAGACAATATAGTATTGCCGTTATACTATATTGAATGATTATGACATGATTATCGTGCGAACACTTTTAACAAAAATACAGTTAGCATGATTAGTAATTATAAACAATTCATACTATAACTAGGTAAACAATAATAAAGTGTTTTTCGTGATGGAGTACTGAATGTATCAATATCATATATAGTGTAATAGTACAATTAACTGCATCGTCGCTTTTAGTGAAAACTTTCAAACTACAATCACCGTTTTGTTTGATTTGATCTGCCAAAGTTTAACATCGCTACAAAAATGTGTAACAAGAACAACTGTTTGTCACATAATCCCACATGTAAATGACGATAAATTAAACGTATCATATACAATAAATCAATAATATAAGCAACACAAAATATAAATGTTGGAGTATAAACATTAACATAATGAATGTGACATACGCTAGGGCTACTTTATATAGTAATTTAACTTTATTATATTATTAATAATCTATATTTAATTAGTCATCTAAATGTTCAACAGTGTTCACCACGTACATCCAGTGGTAGCCTATACGATTATTTCTACATACCAATTGGACGGAAACTATTAAACATAAATCGTAATATTAATGGATAACTTATCGATAATAATGACAACTGTTTTATCATTGGTTTAACGTTTTGAACAGATCGACATTTTTTGACTTTTAAAGATGCTAACCCCTTTGCACCTCAAGAATCAGTTATTTTTTTCATAACTCATACAAAACGCAAATCATAAGTAAATGTTAAAGGGGTTGACATTGATAAGTTGATTAAAATGGATTCCTCAGAATGTGGTTTATTAATAAAAATGTATATTGTTTAATTGGTATATTGTTTAACATACATTTATCGAAAATATAAAAATTCAATAATCTAAACTGAGCATTGTCTAAACACCAAATACAGATTTTAATACAAAATATATATTTAAATACCAAATACATATTTTAATACTAAAAATATTTAAATTTAATTATTTACTTTTATTTTCTTTTTTTAAACAATAACAATTAAACTGTTAAATAATTAAAATAACAAAATGATATTACTACTAAAGCCATTGGACATCATATGACATCTTATAATACTTTGGAATTAAATAAAATGATGGCAGTTATAGCCTTGTCAACGCAAACATACCCAGGTTGTGACGAGATATATCCAATGAAGAATGAGTTAGGTTATAAAGAAACACGTAATATCTTTATTTACTAAATAATTAAGTAAATATAGCAATCCATATTCGTAACTGCCTTCCTTGTTAATTATCGAAAGTTTAATGATAATAGTTCTTTCAGAAATTGTGACTTGGTTCATCAAATTGTGACTTGGTTCACCAAAGTGTGACTTGGTTCATCAAAGTGTGACTTGGTTCATCAAAGTGTGACTTGGTTCATCAAAGTGTGACTTGGTTCATCAAAGTGTGA
>JAUZND010002286.1:0-12950 GCA_034780555.1 Coelogynopora nodosa
TACTGGTTAACATCCGCTACGGTCAAAATCCCCCCAGGGTCCGTCGAACTTTATATTTAAGGAACAAGTAATTACATAAATGAGCGTGGGCAATTTTTATGTAGTAACAACACAGTATATCGAAATATACAATATAATATACAATAGGATTTATAAAGAAAACCCAGGGTGAATTTTATTGTAAAGGATATTTACAATGATTTATCAGATTCCACTTCTGGAGCGTTCGTCCTATTAAGGTTAACCTTAATCGGACGAACGCTCCAGAAGTGGAATCCGTCAAAATCCGTGGGGATTTTGACTAGAAGGAAATTTGACTGTGTGACCATCATCCTCAAAAGTAAAAGGGGACTGCAAAAGACGGAAGCCCTCTTTCTCTTTTAGTAATTTTTAAAAATTGGTTTAATAATTAATTTAATATATAAATAAATATTTATGTTTATATATTTTAACAGTTAAAACAATTTTAACTTATAAGTTTTTAACAATATATAATAACTACTACATATATAACAAATTATAAACAATAAAACTGTCATCAAGTAAATTAAAATAAATTATAAATTAGCTAAACTAACGTTAGTTTACTGTGATTATATATTTATTTTATTTAATGACGTACTAAAAATGAAACTGATTATTGAGAAAGGATTAATAGAATAAGGCATGTAGTGTGGAGGTTGCGATGGGTACAATCAATTCCCTTGTTATGTATTTTGTGCTATTTTGAAATAAAATAAAAGTAAAACAAGTCTTATTTTTGATTATGTGTCACAATGTTGCTGGATTTATAATTTTTTATTATTACTTAATTTGCAATATGTATGTTTACTATTATTACATATTATCATTTTTTACACGAATAAATAGTATAGACATATCGAAAATAAATAGTTCTACGAAGTCGGTTGTCGATTGCATATGATGTGTATGTCTAGACGAATATGAAATTCGTATACTTCTATAGAATCATATTATTTTACATGAATGTATGAGTAATCAAATCAATGTAATCAATATTCTAGACAAACACATTAATCAACAGCGTACTTCGTAGAACTGTTTTTCTTTCTTAAGATTTTGCTAACAAAGTTTTTTGATGTTATCTAATACAACATTCAGCATACATCAACATGATACATTAACATGTTATCATTGTAATGAATAAATTTGTTTTTAAAAATTAAATTATTTCTTTACAATTTATTTTTCTTGGGAAAAAATTGTATAACCTTTCTATTAATTCAGCCTACTACACGCCAGCAAATTATAAATATACCCGTAGAAAAAAATATGCGAATATATTGTAGGCACGTTTTGTTTCCAGTATTTATATGAATCAATATCTATTTATACTAGAGATTAGCGGTATGTTTAAAATAGGCGCACTTTTTAAATTATTATTTTGGCCAATTTTCTTATAGTCAAGTAATCAACTAAATGGCTAATTATTTACACATTTTAGCTATCTCTCTACTTTCAATTACTATACTATTACAGCTTACAGTTTCAGTGCCAGGTAAATATTTAAATGATTATTTAAATGTATCATCATCGAATATTGTTTGTAATGCCTGATAGTATTAAATTGTTAAACATATAAACAGTCAGATAATTAGTATAACATTCGACGATCTTTCCTATATTACTCGTAAACATTTTTAAATATACTTGTACATGAAATTGAAATTAATAAATGTGCCAATATATGGTGAATTTTGCCATATATTATTATAAATCATAGACATAGACATAGATATGACTATTACTGACTTGCTGTGTCTATATCCCCAGAATTCCAGTGAAATATAGCCCATAGTCTATATCTCAGGGATAATTAAATAGATATTGTTAACATTAAAATATAGACACAAAATATTGTCATTGACAAATTTAGTGACAAAAGGTTTTATAAATATATCATAACCTTTCTAGAAAAGAGCATTTTAAGAAATAAATGAGGTATCAGTTTTTTAGGATTGAAAACAAGTTTATTTACCTATAAATAGGAACATATAAACAATATTATAATCCACACAGTATACAGTTTCAAAAACATATGTGTAATCTATAATTGTTTTTTAAAAGGTATGCAAGTACCACTGGTGCATCATCCACAAATTAATAAAAATGTACTTACATGTCTTTTTTAGAAAAGGTGAGAATATGGTTAGCATTATTATGGATATGCAAATAAATTTCTATTGTTATTAATATTTTTTAATTCTTCCTTAAATATATGCTTGTTGTCTTTCTATATAGAAGAGGAATTTTAAAATATAGTTATTTTATATATCATTATAATTACTATAACTTTCCATTTGAATTATTTATAAATTAATAATAATTTTTTGCACATTTTGTAACTCATGCACATACAATATTTTAAAATTTATTATATTAAAACTTAAAGTTATTCCAGGTAATTATAGCTTTTTGTCTATATGCTCCCGTAATTGTGGAAGATATAGAAATGGCCCTACTGACTACTGGGATTATATATATATAGCTATTTCAAAGTCTCTTCATAATAGGCAATTCACAGTCTCTTCATAATAGGCAATTCACAGATGTTCAATATTCACTTCATAGACTATTCAAACATTATTTATGGACATTTATAGACACTAATAAAATATGATCTGCTGTTTTGATGCATTAATGAAATAATTTGTTGCTTTATACATTTATATATGTAAGAAAAAAATAGTTCATTTGAATAAAAATTCTCTTATCTTAAACAGATATTTTAATTAAGTTGAAATTTTATTTTAAAATAGAATATAAAATAATAAATAAATTATGGTGGTAATATACATTATGTAAACTTTCTATTATTTATTTTAATTTTAAAAAATTATAAAAAAATAAATGTGTCTGATGAACCATATTGATATTATTTAAATCTTAAACTTATTTTTAATAGTAAAACTACCTAATAATTTTAAATGTAGAAAAGTATAATATAAAAAGCAGTAGCCTTTATTATACATAATGACTAATATGAATATATTGTATATAGTCGTATAGATTAAATTAAATATAGTATTTAAATGATTTTATAAAATAAAATATAATTTTCTTTTATGCAAATGATTAATAACTATGTTGTTAAACATTATTTAACTTAAATTTATTTTGTTACATTTTTATATATCTTATATAAACTTAATTTTTTACCAGGTGCAGATCTAGGGGCAAGTTTGGTCCCCCAAGGGTTTCCACATGTACTTTAAATTTGTTAATATATTGAAATGTACCTGAAGTTTAAATCTGTACTAAAAAGTAGTCAAATGTACTCATTTTGTTTTGCAATGTACTGACATTTTTTTGTATATAACATTTTTTAATTTTAATAAAGTTATTTAATTTATTAATGCATACTACAACAAATGCATTGAAGAAAATCAAACAGAGAATGCTAGGAACAATACAAAAACACTAGCAACATGGTGGAAAAAATTGGATATATTGACAAACTAATTTTTTACAATTTTGCTAATGTGTAATATATTATATAGATACTTAATAAAATGGATATATGTATATACTCCACTTTTTTGTGTACTTGAAATATACTCGAATGTACTCAAATTTTTAAAGGACAACACGGTTGTAAAGCATAATTTTTTGCTATTATAGGGAATTATTTTTCTGATATTTAAAGAAAAAAATCAAAATAAAGGAATAAAATATTATTAAATGCTTCTTTAGTAAATTACAGTTCTAGGTTAGGAAAAGATAACAATATAGAAACACATACAACCATTATAAAAGAGGGGGCATGTAAATTTGTAAAATATAATATAGAAATATATAATCATTATGGAGGTGGGCATAAATTATAGTAAAAATAATACAGAAACATATAATCCTTATGCAGGTAGGCATACATTGCAGGACAATATAATATATTAACACATATTATGTAGGGAGGGGCAGGAAAATATAATATAGTAATACATAAAATACAGGGAAAGATACTATAGCAACACATTTAATCATTGTGGGGAGAGGGTGTCTTGGTAAATTTCAGGAATATATGATATAGAAAAACATATATTATTAAGGAGGTGTTTTGTACTCAAGCGTTTTGTTTTTTGAAGGGGGGTAATTAAAAATCCGTTATAATGAAATATATACATTTCTTTAATATACACTTTTCTATATATTAACTGAATGTAACTCAAACCAATTATAACATAATATTTATTTATATTATATATATTATTTCATATCTGAAAAAATCTGTTATTAATTAATTTTCATATCATTAGTAAAGTAGTACTAAATCTATAAAAAAAGTTTAAGATGCTAGTTTCCATGGCTTGTATTTCTGGACTTAGTATATTATATTTAATGTTCTAAATTTAGAATATAGTTTTATCATTAATTTTAATAAATGATAATGTTCTCGTGGAGTTTACTTTTTTTAATTAAAAAAATATTAATTGAATTATTTGCCAATACCCAAGGAACCAACCTAGGCATTAACTATTGTTATTTTTCTTAATATTAAAAATAAGTAACAATGTCATTAAAATAGTTACAGTATAAATAAGTGTAGGTTTGTTAACTTCACAATTATATGTGAATATATTATATGAATTTTAATTACTATTCTAAATCAATTCAATTAAAAAAATTTAGATTTCAAATTTAATATATTCCATTTTAAAGAGAAAATTGTAATAAACTGTAATACATTTTGTTTTAAGTTATTATGTTTGTGTTCATAACCATTTTAGGGGTATGAATATTGAAAATAAAATACTACTTATTCTATGAAGTCAGTTATAACTACTAAATGTTAAAAAAATAATACATAGTTATTAAAAATGGGATTTTTATTTTTTTAATTGTAACAGAAGAAGATGTAATTAATAATTGAAACATCAATTTATCATTTAACTAAAACCTTTTTTCAGAACATTAATATTTTAGATGACCTGTGTACTTAAACATTGAAATTTTCTCATTGTACCGCAGGTTTTGTGTACACATTGATGAATGAAAAAATACAAATTTTAATAATAATATAAATAATTAAGTGTACAGCATGAATTTAAATAATGGTAGGACAAATTTGTGAAATTTATTTAATTGTAAACTTTTTCTCAATCATAATATTAAAAAAAAATATTATTTTAATTAACATATTATAAAATGAATGACATTTTATATAATAAACTATTAAAATAATGTTTTAAAAAATGTAATAATAAATTCAAATTATTACTGTAGTTATATATATATTTTTTTTAAAGTTATAAAAGTTTTAAAAAGTTATCATATTTGTTGTAATTAAATTTTTTTAAATGGTTAAATTATTGATTTAATATACATTATATCGCATGTTTTTATGCTTATTGATAATGATAAAATTATTATTAGAAATTATAAAGCTTGTTATGAATATTTTTGTATCATTCGTTTAATTTAAACAACTTCATCCATTTTATAAATCATGTATTGATAGCTCTTTAATGTGGCGCTATTTTATATTCTGAAATTTATAGAAAAACCCTTGTTAACCCATCATATGTGGAGAGGATGGGGGGTACACTTTTTTCTCAAAAACATTAAGGTTTTGATTGAACGATGTAACGGATGACCTTCTTTTTTTACTCAGTGGTTAAAATACTTTTATTTAACTAAAAAATATAATTTCGAATATTTTAACATACCACAGAAATTGGTGTTTTTATTGAACTGTTTTAAACCCCCCTCCCGGATTTTCTTACTTGCTGATGATAAGTAGAGCTAAAACTGGCAACAGTAATAAAAAATAATTTTATCGTAAATTATATACATTTAACTTGAATTATAAATTTATTTATTAATTAGCAATTTTAAATGAATACTAAAATGGAATTTACACTACTTATATATTATTTATATAAGTAGTATAATAATAAAAATATACCGAACTATTATAGATCTCGTGATCTGAAATCAGATGAAAAAGAATCAAGTCAATTGGTTACATTGATCAAAAGTTATAGCACATATGTGTCAATATAGCACATATATATTTATTTTCCCAATAGTTTTCTTAAACTGGAGTTTATGTTAACATAGTTTATTCTACAAAATATGTCCACAAACGAAAATATCTTGTAATATTATGTTATTATTATGACATGTAATAATATGTCATAACAGCACTGTAACCAATATCAACACTACCAAAAACATCAAAATTAGTTGAATCGATGTTATGTGTATTATTTAATGATGACGTCACTATTGCTATTTGAATTAACAAAATTCCAATGAGATATTTTGTGAGCACTTGTTTTACAACTGCTAACTTATCCTTTTCATTCATTACATAATATTTTTTAAAAATTATTTAACTTTTTAAGTTCATATGGAATCGGTAATATGTAACATTTAAAAAAATCTTTTTAGTGCAACAAACCAAGATATATTCATTAATCCTTATTAGACAGATATCACCAGAAGACTTCTATAAAAAGTATGTTGCACAAAAAACTTTTTGTACTACCATATTTGTTTTCCATTCTATGTGAAACATAATATTTCATGTTGAGCATATTGTTTCAGGAAGACATCTATTTTACTTATTCCATTTTTTTATCTATTTCATAATTAATTTAGGTTTTATAATAATGTGAGTTACTATGGCTTCAAAGAATTTAAACTCATTTAAAAATGACGAACGATTTTTTGTATCACAACGATTGTCCTAGTATGTTTTGTACTTCCCTATTCCTCTTTGGTGACTGACGATATCAATACCGTTGTCAACAAGCCATTAATTTTGTTCTCTTAACTGCATTTAAATGTTTTATTTCAAAGCAATATCTGTTTTAACACATGTCAAGTTTACGGGTACAAGCGCACAATTGAAAGTGCACGGCACTTATTGTTTGATTTGGTTAAATTGCACATTGTATATCAACCTACGCTGTTACATATTATATGTTGCGGTGTTGGCAGATATGTGTATGGTATATAGTATATATATATATATAGTATATTGTCTACTTTAGATACCATATATGTATAGTAAAATATTTAAGCGTACAAGCAAGTTCAAGCAAGCTGTTGTATGTATTTTTTTCTAAAATTATTTCTGTTTATTTGTTGATATGATTAGGTTATACCTTTCGAAGGTGAAACAGTAACCAATTGATTCCTCCCACTTTAAAAACTTGTTCCGCGTATTTGTAAACGACAATGAACATTTTTGTAAAATTTCGACAAAGTGTTAAAACATTTTTTGCATCATAAAATAGAATTTATTGACTTATATTATTACGATACAAGCGATTATTAAAAATTAACATCTCACCTAATTTTTAAAAACTCCACTTTTTTAGTGTAAAGTAAATTAATACATGTTCCCTATTAAATTGTTTATACTTTAAAATATGTTTAATTTTGGCGGATATTATATTGAAATTGTTTGATATTTTAAATTGAAATAAATTTAAACAGCCAATTAGAATTCAACCAAATTAATTTTTTGAACAATTTTGATTTTAAAACTTTCATCTTCCATTTCCCCCCTCAAACAAGACCTCTTATACATGGCATAATTTTAATATTATTCTTGGCGGTCAATAACATAATTTATTATTCAATTATGTAGCTTGATTTTTTAAATTTGTTTTCAGTTACGCCGCAAACCAGTCACTTCAATGGAACGTCAAACGATAACAATACGGTAGATATTTTCAATGAGACAGACTATGAAGTAAATGGAACCAGTACAGGTCTTCCTGGTATCAATGTTACCTCGGAGTATGACAACAACTCCACCTCTGAACATCACAACAACTCCACTTCTGAATATCACGACAACTCCACTTCTGAATATCACGACAACTCCACTTCTGAATATCACAACAACTCCACAGCCGAGCATGACACCAACTCCACCTCTGAGCATGACAACAACACCATCACCACTCCGCCGCACGACTTTCACAATGTCACCGCCAATGTAACCTCCTCAGCTCCAGACCATGCGGCAACGAAAGCAGTTTCATCGGTTATGCCCAACGTTGCTGGGACGTCGGCTGCTCCGTCGATTAAGCCACAGCAGTTCGATGCGGCGTCCTTCGTTGGGGGGATTGTTTTGTGTGCGGGAATTTTGGCCATCGTCTTCTTCGGCTGCAAGTTCTACAACAGTCGTAACGAGAAAGATTATCACCAGCTTTAGTAATTTCGTTTCCTTAAATCTTTATATATGTATGTTATTGATGAGTTTTTGTTTCTTTGTTAAGATACAGTGAACTTCTTGGCTTTTCTGGCTGTTTCTGACATACGACTGCAACCTGTTTCTGTGTATTATACAGCTATATAGATTGTTATTCAGATGAGCGTGCTCAACATGTTTTTTCATTATTTATTTCCATTGCTTAAAGTGTAAGTCTTATTCTGTAACTTATTCTATCATTAGGAATTAAATAGTGTATGTTTAGGGAAACAAGGTCTGATCTGTAGGATTGTGTTCTGAATCATTTTTAATTAACTGATGAGTAATGGACGTTATTTTATTTAGACTCTTTCCGATTATACTATTTAGAGTTGTACATATTATATCAAGTTTCTTGTCTTCGAACCCTTATTTTTGTGTAATTTGCAGTAGATTATGTTTTTTTGTGTATTTTACATATTCCCAATTTTTTTTCCCGTTTTAAGAATGTAATTGAAATTGTAACCGTGATTCAGCTGTTCTAGTGCGCATGAGGCAAACTGATCTATCCTTTTTCTCAATACAATTTTGGCACTTGTTTTTATTGATAAACTTTGTACTCTGCTCAGTCTTATGATATATAATTATTGGTGATTTGGTATGTTATGTCCCGTGTGTATTACTGGTTCATTAAATATTATATATCTCTTTCAAATATTTGCAATTTCAATTTTCTTCCTAATTTTACTTGTTAACACGTTTAAACCGGTCCAACGCTAAATATGCACACATTTGTTGTACTTGAGAATTTCGTCATAATCCATTGGATTATAAACTAAATAGTTACTAACATTTCTGTGGTGCATCTCATTTCGTAAATGCTAGCCTGAATGACTAGTTATCTTCACATTATTATGTCTATGGTTGTCTTTTTGTCTTCACATATTATGTGTGACTGTATACTATTCGATGAAGAATTGATATTTTAAAAAACGATTTCTTTCGTTCGCTATTAAAATATTTAGATACAATAATTGTTCCTTGTTGAAATTAAAAAACATTATACTATGGCAGACTAGAAACAAAATATGTCCACGATAAGAAATATAAATGGTTTAATTTTGTATTTAATTTAATTTTGTAATTTTGTATTCCATGGTCAATTTATCATTATTTAAATAATTTTCATATATTAAATTATTTCCACAATATGTTATTAATTTTATGTATGCAATATACCTTCTACCTAGACTGAAGGGAGTATGCAATGATTTTCTTACCTCGACGTTTTTTAATTTTATTTTATTATAGTATAATTTCTGTTAACGGTAATTAAGTTTAATAATTTGCTATAAAGTTATGTTTATTAAATATTGTGTTCTATTTCTACCACATTGTATACCCGCTAATAGTCGCCAAAGTGTTTTCATACACAATTTTATTATCCTTAAATATTTTATAAAACACATCGTTGAATAATATTAATATATGCTATTTAGTAGACTTATAATATAAGGCGTATACTAGTATTTACATAAAACAATATATGGGTTTAATTTATTGATTTTGTGGAAGGTTTGACGTCAACACAAATACCTACATTTGAGTTCAACTGAAACATGTCGAACATTTTGAGAACAGAACATGAGGTAATGCGACGTACAATCGTGTTGTGCAGAACTTCTGAATGCTAAAATTATAGCAACACATTTCATTTTCCAGCTGTCACGCGGTGTGCCGTTGGTGTCCCCTCCATTTAAAGTTAATGCGTTGGTTGCATAAATATTGTATGTCGGTTGCTTGTTGACTTTCACTAGAATAAAAAGCATATATAGATAAATAAAAACAACTAAAGTTGTGTTTTAAGGATTAATTGAACGTGTTGATTCTGTATACCTTTTCATACAACTTGAAATTTTTTACAATTTCTAAAACCATCTCTATAATAGAGTATTTATTTGCGTCATGCCCGTCTCTGTGTGTATCACCGAGTTCTGTAGAGTTTGGGATTATAGCTATTTAGGGTTAGCTGTTTATACGAGCAAACATTAAACTTATATTTTAATTATTAAATTTAGTTCGTCACATGTTTTCCCAATCACTGAAAGTCGATTTTTGTATTTAGTTTATCGCAAATAAAAAATGTAAGTCTAAAAAAAAAGACACATATAATTATTAAAAACACATTTGGAAGGCATTTTTAAAAACCTTGAAACTTATTATCTATTTACCATATTCAACTGCCTGTAGTGAGTGTAGTGATTGTATTGCTATTTGTTTATCTTTTTGAATTATAATCCTAAATGTTTGACGATTTCTATAGTGACAACATTTATAAAAAATTTAAGATAAAGATTGCCTTTGGAAATATTATTTGGCAATACATATACTCCGCTTTACTTTACAATTTAAGCACGCTGAAGTATATATATATATATATATATATATATATACGTGAATGATTCATAAATACGATTTGAATTATTAAGATTGAATTATCGTTTTTAATCGACTCTATATTATCGGCTCAATCCGCGTAAACAATAATTATAAATATATATATATCTCAATTTCTATCGATTATTTAATGATCAAGTTGAAAGCATATGCTGTTTGTATTTGCTCTGACTTCCTGTAGGTAATGGTGGGGCACATTATTCAGTATAACACAGTTTACTCTTTAGGCAATTATAACTTCGGTTTGGTTCCGGAGTATGAAAGCCAGAAATTGTTCGATCGATCTATAAAATTAATTGCAGCATTTTATTGATAACTACAGGCGGATAGAAATGTTTTACACGCGTCTAAACGAAACTCTAAAATTGGATGTCTCAAGTGTCGATTAGATGTTACGGCATTTTCATGTCGTCGTAAAATGTTTGCTAACTAAGTTGATTTTCGACTCGGATGAAATTGGGCTAATCTCACGTTAAAGAATGGTTCATCTGGTATTAAAATTATTCTTTATTAAACTCTACAATGTTCGTATTAAAACCTCGTATGCTATTTTGAATTAATACAACATAAAAATCAGAATTATGAAAGCTTGGCCTTTTTTATGCTTTTGAAAATAATAATATTTTGTCGTATAATATAAATTGATGAATATTTCCTAATTAAACAGGAATTGTAACTGAAAATATATTATTTAATCGAAAGACATTAAAATATATACCAGTCTGTAAATTTAACATTCTCAAAAAGATACAATGCAAATTATATATAAATAACTCTAGTAGCATCATGGCCCTGTTGAATTCTTATTTATACTAGTGAATTTTTGTTTAATTTTCCTCAGTGATTATAAATATATAAATTCTTCTTTACTCAGATGTTTGGTTAAAGTTGACCATATATAACTATGTCTTAATTATAATGAATAACAGTCATAGGTAAAATCATATTTGTTTTCAGTCTATTTTTGGTTATTACTGCTGTGTTATAATGTTATAATAGTTATCAATATGCACTATAAAATAGTTTAGCAGAATGTATGCAATAATTTGTGTAATAAATCATTATTGTAGTTAAAACGCTTTTGAATACAAACATAAATTTATATAAAAATAATATTTTATCTAATTTTTTGTCTTGTATGTTTTTGTTTACATCATGAGTTCTCGAATATATTACAAAATGTATAAAGTCAAAAGTACATTACGAATAAAAGCTAATAAAATTGATTAGAACCATCGATCAGGCAAAATCAGCTCACCAGATAGAAAGAAAAGAAATAAATCAGAAATAATAAAATATAAATCAAAAGAAAGGGTAACTATATAGCAAATAAAACCGACAAAAAAGATACACAAAAGTTAAAGGTAAGGAAATAATAAAACTGGTAATAACAAGAGTATAACTTCCTAGAAAAAACGCAAGAAAACCAGCCAAAAGGAGACCAATACCAAAAGTGAAAGAAAATGAAGGAATTCCAACAAGTTAAACTTGTACTTACAACACAGGCCTAGGAAAGGAGAAGATGATAAGTCATGCCTTAATTTGAAAACTATTTCAAACAACTATTATCATCTATCAATATTGATCAATGAAACATTAATGCAGAACAATAAATGATTGTAAATGAATAAAAAAATGATACGAACCAGTACCAACTAGAATTCAGCTATTTCATAATCTCTCCATGTCTAACAGTTGAGGTTTGTCATGTGAATGCAGTTAAATAATTATTCAAAAATTTTTATCCGTTTAAATAATATATTTTATTACATTTGTAAATTGGACTAAAATATATAGTGTATCGAAACATTTAATCTTTAAATTGTAATTTTATTCGCTAGTTTTCACTATCTATTATCATCCAGTATCATCCATTATCATCCATTATCAGCCATCTATCATCCATTATCATCCATTATCATCCATTATCAGCCATCTATCAGCCATCTATCAGCCATCTATTATCATCCATCATCATCCATTGTCATCCATTATCATCCATTATCAGCCATCTATCATCCATTATCATCCATTATCATCCATTATCATCCATCATCATCCATTATCATCCATTATCATCCAATATCAGCCATCTATCATCCATTATCATCCATTATCATCTATTATCATCCATTATCATCCATTATCATCCATTATCAGCCACCTATCAGCCATCTATCATCCATTATCATCCATTATCATCCATTATCATCCATTATCATCCATTATCATCCATTATCAGCCATTTATCATCCATTATCATCCATTATCATCCATTATCATCCATTATCATCCATTATCATCCATTATCATCCATTATCAT